>JABYPW010000549.1:0-24040 GCA_016880775.1 Phymatotrichopsis omnivora | reverse complement strand
ACATTACACGGTCGGCTTTAGCGAAGAACTCGCCTACCTTCACGATAGTCGACAAAACGCCACAAAAACTCCCGTGAGACAGAGTCTTACCTACCCCATCACCGCCTGGCCCTCGGATAGAGGTTGGAGCACCGCTCACAGGCCGAGCTGAAAGTAGGAAGCTTTTCACACGGTCGGAAAAAACCAAAATGTCACAAAACAATCCCATCTCCGTCAACAACTCCAACACCAACAACCCGTCCCAAAATTCCAACGAAAGTCTCCCCCGCATAGACCCCGCTATCATCAACGAACCCGTTCGCACCAGGCTCCCAACGTCCCAGCCCACGCTTAACACAAGATCCAGCGCGGTCACGCCCAGCCCCGAATTCGGAAGCCCACGTGCCTTCAACCAAGAAGACATCCACAGTTGGGACCAAGACGTCCGCCTGACTGAACACGACGTACAAAGAATGCAAATGGCAGAAGAAAATCCCATGCCAGTACAGACCCCAACCCAAACGACATCGTCAGGGCACACCACCATCACCAACCAAGTCCACCTAGAAAACCAAAGTCACACCAGCACGGCCGAGGCTATGGCCAGATTCACCCCCTACTCCCCAACCCCACTACACCAGTCAACGGCAGAGGCCATTCTCAATCTCACCGACTACGAGCCTACGCCAACTGCCCAGGTCCCGGCCACCCAATATACCAACACCCCCCCGAGCGCACAAACAAACGACAGCTATCCTACCTTCCGAGGCCGCTCGGCCAGCGCCCTCTCCCTGCATTCCCTGCCAACCCTTCCTAGCAACAGGTCAATGCATGCGGACACAGAAGACTCAGACGACGACTCCAACACAACAACCAGGCCTACAGCCAACAAAGGAAAAAGAAGAGCTAAATCAAGTCAAAGAGAAACCTTCTCCCCCATCCCCATGGAACCTCGCTACGAATTAGCAAGCATGATGCCAGACAACCTGGGGAAAACTTTCCAACAATTCATAGACAACGAAGACAAGAGAGTCTTCATGAACGCAGAAGCTTTCGGGAGCATCGCACAAGCCATAAATCACATGTGGAGAAAACTCGACGACATGCACATGGAAAGACATGAAACAAACAAACAACTAAGAGAAATCAACCAACTCGTACAAAACCAGTCGAACAAAATCAGATACCTTAAAGCCAGCATCAACAAACTACAGACGAACCCTCACACCACCACCCCCCCTCGACAGAACACCCAGAGCAACAACGGCCGCGCACAAGCAGCAGTCGCACCAGCAACACCTCTCCAGTCCCACGCCCCACAGCAAATTACGAGCCCGAACCCCGACACCACAAAGAACACGGAAGCAGGACCAAGCAAAACCTGGGCACAGAGGACCGCCCAGAGCAACAGTACCAACAGCTCCCCCAACAACACCCCCCAAGAAGCAGCACAAAACAAAGGAAAAGGAAAAGAAAAAGAACAAAAAACAAAAACATTTCCCACCTCAAGAAGAGAGCTCCACTCCCCAACCATCGGAGTCTTCCACCCAAGCATCACCAGAACAGACCCCGACAAACTAAGGGAAGCATATGTCAAAGTTCTAGCAGAACAGAACGCACCCACCGAACTCAGAGGAATCACGGTTAGAGTTAACCACAAGTCCACAATGATAATAACCACCCCTCCAATTTTCACAGCAAACAAACTAGTCCCGTACATAGACGCGCTCAACCACGTCACCAAACGGGTCACAAACGGAGATATCGAAAGAGACGGTTTCAGAGTAGCCACGATGTTCACGGAAATGGTCATTCACTCTGTACCAACAGAACCCTTGGGAGAAATCCCAGTCCATAAGCTCCACGAAGAACTCTTCTATGTTGCCGACGTAGAAATCGCATCAGCAAGATACCTCAAAAACGAACAAGACCGAAAAAACAACCCCTCCAACGGCAAGTACGCAGCAGTCGCCATCAGGATCACCGAAGACCAGGTCCCGAAGCTAGGCAAACAAGTAGTCCTCTTCAACAAGACCTGCAAAGTAATGAAATCCCTAAGACCAAACCCAACAGCAGTATGCTATAAATGCTTCAAGATAGGACACTATAGCGCAATGTGCAGAGAAGAAAAAGAAGGATGCAACATCTGCGGCAACCTCCACGACCACTTCCCCCACCACAACACAAAAGGCCACATCTGCCCCCAGTGCAAGTTTGTTGGCGCCTGCAAACACTATGACATCACCTGCACCAACTGCAAAGGGCCGCACAAGGCCATGGACCCTCACTGCCCGGCAGTCAAAGCCGCAAAAGATCAACAAGCAAGAGAAGTCGAGGAAAGAAGGAAAGAATGGATGGATCAAATCAGCATGGAAATCGAAATGCACCAAGATAATTAATGGAGACCAACGAGGAAAAAATACAGTGGGGGCTAGACCCACATCCACTCCTTAAAATTCTGCAACACAATTGTCAGAGATCCCAATCAAACTTTCACTCTTTAATGCAAACGGCAGTACACAGCGGAGCCAATGTGATAACGATACAAGAACCCCCAACCTTCAACAACGCCCCCCCAACCTTTCAAGGATACGCTCGCTTCTACCCCAGCAACACCACAAGATCGCGAGTAGCAATGTACATTCGACTGGACGGAAAAACAAGACCCTTTCCTCAGTGGACAAAAGAAGGAGATTGCTTGGTAACAAGGATATACTGGAACAAAAACAAGTACATCGACATAACAAACGTATACAAACCCCCCCCTCAAAAAGCAGAAGAAGTCCCATGGGAAAGAATCTTCTCCACGAACAAAAACCTGGTCCTAGGAGATATGAACCTACACCACCCTTGGTGGGACGAAAGCAGCAAAGACGAAACAAAAGCGGCAGAGCCACTCGCAAGCGCAGCCAGCAAAAACCTCTACCACCTACTCAACGAAGCCCAAACCCCAACCCGAATCGGACAAGGAAAACAAAGAGACACGACCATAGACCTGGCCTTCCTAAGCCCGCACCTAGCAAAATGGAGGACCAACTGGCAGATTGCGCCAGACCAAGCACAGACCACAAGCGACCATGAAGTCATAGCTATCACCCTCAGCTCGAACCAGACCACATACGAAAAAACTGTAAGGTACAATTTCAAAAAAGCTGACCGGGAAAAGATAGAAAGCAACACAAAAGAATGGAAGCCCCCACAATACCAACCAGAAAGCCCAGACGAATGGACGCGCGATGCCATCCAAAGCCTCCTTAACACAGTCAAAGAAGGA
Source organism: Phymatotrichopsis omnivora (assembly GCA_016880775.1). NCBI lineage: Eukaryota > Fungi > Ascomycota > Pezizomycetes > Pezizales > Rhizinaceae > Phymatotrichopsis > Phymatotrichopsis omnivora. The sequence continues at coordinate 20,787 of JABYPW010000549.1, read as the reverse complement.
GGCGCCCTCCCCACCATCACCATCCTCCCAAAGTCAAAACCATGGTGGACCGAAGAACTAAGCGAGATGAAGAAAAAACTAGGAAAAACAAGGAGAAAAGGAACAAAAGCAGAGGCCCAGGAAGCAAAAAGAGAATTCAGGCACAAAGTATACGAAACCAAAAAAGAGCACTGGCACAAGTTCCTAGCCGAAATCAACAACAAAGACCTTTGGAAAGCCCTGAAATACACCAAACCAGCAAGAGACGTCCCCCTCCCCCCGATAAACGGGGCCACCAGCCCAAACAAAAAAGCACAGGCCCTGATACAACACTTTTTCCCGGAAAAAGAGGATCCTCTCCCCCCACCACCGCCGAGCGAGAAGTTCACCCAGGAGACCATAACCGAAGAAGAACTGAAGTATGCCATAAAGAAAACGCTGCACACCACTGCCCCTGGCCCAGATCAGATAGGGTACACCCTCTGGAAACATCTAGCTGAGAGCAACCCAAACACCATAATACAAGTCATCCAACCGCTCATGCAGCACAGAGTCCACCCACGCGAATTCAAGGACACCCTCGGGATAGCCCTGGCAAAACCAAAAAAGGACACATATGAGAACCCAAACAGCTACCGGTGCATTTTTCTCATAAACACCCTGGGAAAAATCCTCGAAAAGATCATTACCTTAAGGCTTTCCCAACACGCCGTAAACAACAACATGATCACAGAAAACCAGTACGGAGCCCTCCCCGGAAGATCAGTAACCGACACAGTAAAGGCCATGAAACATGACAGCAGATGGGAACAAAACCAGGGGAAGAAAGTCACACTGCTGTTTATGGACATCGAAAAAGGATTTGACAGGGTCAACAAACGAAAACTCCTCGAAATAATGCGAAAAGGAAATACCCCAGAGTACATAGTAAGATGGACGTGGTCATTTCTCAGCCAAAGAACCCTATCCTTCTCAGACAAAGGAACGAAGTCAGACCCAACAGACATAAACCCAGGAGTCCCACAAGGATCCCCCATCTCCCCCCTCCTTTTCAACATATACGTGGCAGAACTGACAAGAGACAGCGGGGCGCACATCAGGGTATACATGTATGTAGATGATATCTGTCTCCTTTTTTCAGGAATGAGCTACGAAGAAAACTGCAGAGCGTTGGAAGAGTACGTCAATGGGAAATTGAAAGAGAAAATGGAAAGCCTTCTGCTCTCACTGTCACCAGGAAAAACAGAATTGCAACACGTCAGAGCCGAACCAAAGGACAGGCTCCCGGTCAAGATCCTAGGAGAAACAATAGAACACAAGGACATAGTACGATACCTCGGGATCATGCTACACAGAGGAGAGAAGTACACCCCACACTGCCAACACAGATTAGGACAAGCACAGGCAAGCCTCCGCAACATCAACAGACTAGCCACCGGAGCCAGAGGGCTCAGCGTGCACATGGCCAAAAAACTCGTCAGAGCAGTAGTATACCCATCCTTGTACTACGGAGCGGACACCTTCCACCCAAACCTGATCACGGACAAAGCAATCGGGATCCTCGAAAGAGGATCGAGTCAAGCGGCAAAATGGGCCTGTGGAATGTTCAAAACAGCCAGCAACAGCAGAGCAATCCTAGAGGCAGGACTAAATACACCAGAGCTGGAAATCCTGAGATACCAGAAAAACTACGGAGCCAGGATTCTCCAGATAGGAAGGGAACACCCAATCTACAAAAGAATCCTGCACCTCCCAGACAGACCCAACAAAGAACCCCAACCGCCCAGGACACCAGCATGGAGCTGTAAAACCTTCTCGAGCACATGGTCCATGACACGCATGCCACAGATCGACGCAATGCTCTGGACCATAAAGGAAGAACTAGGCGACAAACCATTCTCGACCAACAAACTCGCCCCGCTGGTAAGCGCATGGCCTATCAACGCTACAGGAAGGCCGAGGCTCGCAAAATTCAAGGAAAAGGAAGAACAGCTGAAAACCTTCCCAAGAACATTCGCAGACGAACACCTCGCAATTTTCACAGACGCATCGCAAGTAGGAGACCAAAACCAAGTGGGGATAGGACTGGTTGCATACCTCCAGAACAAAGAAATCCTCAGAATCAACAAAGGCCAAGGCCCCGGCTTCCAGGTTTTCAACGGGGAACTAGAGGCCATACGACTCGCTTTCGAAACGACTATCAACCTCAAAAGAAAGTTCCCGGAACTCTCAAGGGTCACAGTGCTAAGCGACTCCCAGGCAGCCTTGCAAGCAGCACAGAACCCATACCCCTCAGATACGCAGCACATCACCCAGAACATTTTCAAAGAGAACACCAGGATCGAAGAACTCAGAATAGCAGCCAACATGGACTGGGTACCGGCACACCAAGGGATCACAGGAAACGAGGCCGCAGACCAAGAAGCAAAGAAAGCCTCCCTAGCCCCGATCACGAAAACGTCGGGAAAAAAGAAAGTAATAACCAGGGCCACAATCTGGCGGAGAATCCGAACGACGCTAAAAACGGAAATGAAGAAGCTCACCGGAAAAGAAGAACCCTACACCGACAAATACGACCACCTCCCAAGGTTCGCAGCGACGAGAGCGTACCAGTTCAGAACAGACCAAGCCTACATCCCGAATCTCATGCCGTGGGACAAAGAACATAACATTTGCGTATGCGGAAAAAGCCAGTCAGTACGACACTACCTTCTCGAATGCGAGTCTAAACTCAACCCCGCAAAAGATAACCCGGAACGAGATAGCCTCAAGACCATTTTATACGACAACCTGGATAGCTGGAAAAAACTCGTCGACAAAGGTCTCGGAAGACCCCCAGGAAGAAAGGAAGCGCCGGAGCCCCCGCAGGTCGTCCTGGACAAGTGAGAGCAGAAGGAAGGGGGTTTTTTCTTCGCGGTCTTCTCTTCTTTTTCTTTTTTCTTTTTTCTTTCTTTGGGAAGCCGTGGGGCGGTGTGGTGGAAGGTTTTTCGGAATTTTGCCATGACGCTCGTTTTATTTCCTTTCCTCTAGTTAGTCCATCCTATTAAGTTAGAGAAAAAGACGCCCCGCTGGAGGAAAAGTGTATTTAGTAGGGAATAGAGTATATCTGTCTTGTTGTCACTGGAGGAAAAGTGTATTTAGTAGGGAATAGAGTATATCTGTCTTGTTGTCTTTCCTTCCTTCCTTCTTTAGTACTTAGCTACCTTGTCTTCTCTGCGAGTACCATTGTACGAGCCTTCGAGTTATCTTCGAGCCTTAAAGAATATATTCATCTTTTCTTGTCTTCAACACTTGAAGTCCACCCGTTCGTCGTAGGAATGATATCTTCCAGTTGAGCTTTCGTTTAGCCGAGATATCTGAGTTTACTCAGTAGCGTTTGCGAAGCATGCCTGAGGTATCTTTACCGAGTCTTATACGAACCATATAGGGTGATCCGTCACAGGTGACATGTCTCGCTAGCCCAAAAAATTACAGTTGGAAAGGTAAGAGAAAAGACCAGGCTGATGTAGTGGCCTACAAGGAGGGTCTTCACCCCAAGGTAGGGGGGTTATTGAGACTCTAGAGACACCTGATAGCTGACTATGAGAAAATACCTTAGTCCTTAAATCAATAACCACCTAGTCTAATGTTAATCTTTGGCAGGAGTTAAATGTTGTTGCATATGCTAATCTCAAGGGAAACTGTCGAAGAAGAATAGTCTATGGACAATATTGTGGTTGAAATTCGAATATTATCCAAGGTATACAAAACCTTCTCTTCCCCTTACCTTCTAATCTTATTGTTTCAACTTCGATAAACTTTGTATACAACTCCCTGACTACTACTCTTGCATTTTTCACTAATCCTATATCAGCAGATAAATTTCGCATGATGGAACAAATTGTACCCTTTTTGAGATGAAGTATATGCGGTGGTATTCCTGGTTCATTAAGGAGGTTAAGGTAATCTTCAGTTGCCACTGGATGATCTAGCTGAGTTGTTTCTTCTTCCTTTATGCAATTAAAACTATAATAAGTATAGTCTTATTAGAGTTAGTATAATTTGTTCAAAAATTAATATTATATGAATATATACTAACCGTGTCCATCTTCTAGAATTTCTAACATTTGGTTATTGAACTCATCAACATGAAGATTTAGAGGACTAAGGAAAGACCTCTTAATGTAAAGTTCTGGATTCCTAATACTTCCGTCACCATAAAGGAAGGTAATAGCTTCTCCAACATCCTTCACTTCTTCTAACTCTATCTTGATATTATCTCCTCTATATATTCCATCCCAGATTTTAACTACCCAAAAGCTATACTCTTGATCTCTTGCATTTCAGATAGGTTGATGAAGGTGAAGAATATTAAATTTAGTCTATAGTGTTGAAGAAATTACCTATGCTTGAATCGTTGCTGTCTTTCCTGCTCTATGAACCACTGGCGCTACTTGTCAAAAGTCTCCTACTCTAATAAATAGTTTCCCACCAAATGGAGCATCGCAGTCCATAAAGTTCCTTAGAAAAGAATCGATACATTCAATTGCTGCTTTATTTGCTATTGGAAATTCCTCCCATATAATCATTTCAGTATATCGTAAATATTGAGCTCAATGGGACTGGAATCCAATTGTAGATTCAAGGCTGCTATTATCCTCAAAATGGTATGTGAATATTTAATTACATAAGTACCCTGATTAGACAATGTAACTTACCTCTCTAATAGGAATTCCAAACACTGAGTGTGCTATTTGTCCTCTTTCATATCCTATTACACTTAGTGTAGTTGACCCAACTATAACTACTATTCTTCCAGATCCTTGACCATATGCGACTAAAGCTTTTATCAAGAAGCTTTTACCTCTTCCAGCCTTTCCATCTACAAAGTATGCTCTCTCTCCCCCGGTGTTATGTTTATCTCCATCTATAACTTGTTTTATCAATAAAAAAATTTCCTTTTGTTCACTTACCATTCTAGAGAACATTTCTTCTACCTCCTACAATAAAATATCCTGTCTTGAACTAAAGATATTTTCTTCTATTTCTAATTCATTCCAAGTTGGTCCAGGGCTTGGGAGGTTAAAATCTTAAAGTTTTGCTTCTCTTGATGCTAGGTAGTGCTGAATTTCTTGGAGTACCTTAGCTTTTACTCTATCCATCCTATCCATATATTCCTGTAAGTAGTCCTTACATAGCTTTTGCCAAAAGCAATTCCATAATTCTAATGCTAGAGTAGGAATATCAATTAAAAGCTGTACAAAGAGAAATCGCATTTGGGATGGACGATAATAATTTTTAACTGCTTCCTCCATTGCTTGCCTTGACTCACCAATATTTTCAAATAACCCTAAAGCTGTTGCAGCTTCTTGAAAGGTATTATATACTATACTATTTATAGTATGTACCTCCTCAAAACTATATCCTGATTTATGTAGTACTAATGCTCTTAAGTAGAATAGTTCTCCACTTCGTGGTGGAACTATTACTACTCTAGTTACTACCTTTCCTCTTACCCATTTGATGATTTTCATTCTCTGTAAGTTACTTGGTTCTTCTAACCACTGATTTTCATGTAAAGGAATATGTGGGGTAAACTTAGCTAAATAGTATTCACTATAATTGTTATGAACACCGGTAGTGGTCAGCGTCAAGGTACCTAGACGATGCGCTATGATGGAGGTTACGCTTAGATTGTCAACATGTGAGTATGCCGTCTTCACCCTTCACCATTGTGTTAAGCGCTATGGAGATGATCCTCTGTCACATGACCTTGTGGCGTGACGTAGCATGGTATGGCTTTACCATTAGCCTTGACTAAGCACGGGAAGTCAGCCCTACGGGCACGTGATCAGCTATCGGCATGACGCGATATTGGCCTAGTCAGCCATGAGGTCATGATCGGGCGATCGGACTCGTATCGTGAGAGACTATCACTAATCAGGAGTGAGGCCCAAGAGAGTGATAGGCGATCATAGTCAAATTGAGTACTAATCGCATCCTGTCCATTCCGGACTCTTCTACAGGTTTCAGCGATTAGGAATCAGGAGATGGTCTAGAATGGGTCTTAGTTCTTTGTATTTCTATTTCCTTTGTCATCTCTTTGTCAGCTCGGGTGAAGGATGGGATATATAAGTGCACGGTTGTTCTTGTCTTGTGTTCGGGCCGTATGAAGGGTTACCCTGACGGCGCTTAGCGAAGTTTCGCTCCACCTCTACTTAGGCCATCCTATTAAGTTAGCGCGAGTGCCGCCCGGTAGATGAGTGTGACCGATGGAAAAGAGTTTCCTTGTCTTGTGTTCGGGGCGAGGATGGTCTAGTGGTATGGCTGTCCTGGTGTCGTTATGCGGTAACGAACAATGTCGTGGGTTCAAATCCCGCTCGTCCCATTCCATACCACGAATTTCCGGTTGGTCGCGGGTTTTGTAGCGTAAGCGAGTTTTCCCCGACCGTGCAAGGTTGCCAAATTACTGGTTCAGTCCTTGTAAGCGAATGCGACCGATGATCACAATGGTCGTATGAAGGGTTACCCTGACGGCGCTTAGCGATGTATCGCTCCCTCTCTACTTAGGCCATCCGATTGAGTTCGCGCAAAGCCGTCCAGTAGATGAGTGTGACCGATGGAAAAGAGAAAGCTTGTCTTGTGTTCTGTAAGCGAATGCGACCGATGATCACAATGGCCGTATGAAGGGTTACCCTGACGGCGCTTAGCGATGTATCGCTCCCTCTCTACTTAGGCCATCCGATTAAGTTCGCGCAAAGCCGACCGGTAGAAGAGTGTGACCGATGGAAAAGAGAAAGCTTGTCTTGTGTTCTTTCCTTCCTTGCTTCTTTAGCACATAGCTACATTGTCTTCTCTGCGAGTACCATTGTATGAGCCTTTTGAGTTATCTTCAAGCCTTAAAGAATATATTCATCCTTTCTCGTCTTCTCATCTGAAGTCTACCCTGTTCGTCGTAGGAACGATATCTTCTAGTTGAGCTTTCATTTAGCTGAGATATCTGAGTTTACTCAGTATTGTTTGCAAAGCGTGCCTGAGGTATCTTTACCGAGTCATATATGAACCATATAGGGTGATCCATCATACTATATTCTTTAAAGAAGATGGCTTCTTCCTCTTCTGACATTCCGATACCTGATACATCCTCTCTCGCTCTTGTTGTGGGCAACCAGCTCACCAACCCTTCGGCCTGATCAGTTCAGACCACCCGCTCGGCAGCCTCTAACATCTCAATGCATAAGGAGGCTACCATCGACCTTAAGCCGGCTGAACTGCAATATGCCAACAAGCATCAGAAAATGGTCATGGACAACTATGTGGCCACGATGCAGGCTTTACACAAGGCAAGGCAGTTTATTGGGGAAGAGCCCTTTGAACAGGATGTGCAAGACATGGAGGAGGAGTTCCAAAAACAAAGGGATGATGTGGCCTCGATCGTTTATGCCACCATTGTCCTTTACAGGACCATCGCTAAACCCCTCCCCAAGTTGTCCATGGCTTTTCCCCCTACAATGACGAATCTCCTTCTGGCTGCTGTTGAGCAGATTCAGAAGGAAAGGGAGTCCTTCGCACAGAGGGAGTCAGACTACACCAACACTCTCAACAAGGCCCACCAGGATGTGGTCTTGGATTTTAACAAGAAGTTGTCTGACCTCCGCCAGTAGCTTGCAGACCAGGCTCTGCACCTGCTGGCCTCCCCAAATGAGCAAATTGCCACTCTCACGGTGAACCTGGCCGAGGCGAAGGCCAGAGTAGAGGTCTTGGAGCAGGGTGAGGTCCCTCTCCAAGCTAGACTAAGCGAAGCCAAGGATGAAATCCTTAGGCTGAGGGCAGAGAACGAAGCCCTCTCCGTGAGGTCTACCTTGAGGAAGGAAGATGTGGTCAAGCTTAGGGAAGACCTGATGAAGGCCAACGATGACACCAAGCTGTGGAAGGACTTGTACTACTAGTACAAGGAGCACTATGGTTCCATTGTCTCTCCTCCGGTATCTAGGAACCCAGATGAGGTTGTGGACCTAGATGACGCATCAACTCATATCACTGCTCCTCCTCCCAGGCCCAGAGGCCTCAGAATGGGTCTGCCTTCCTTCTAGGCCCCTTCCTGACGCATCTCCCCTACTCCTCCTCCACCCCCTGTGCCTCGTTCTGCCATTGCAGGACCTTCTCGGAGGCATAGGGAAACCTCCTACGCTTCCTTCTCTCCACCTCCCTGCCTGACCTCTGCTCGTCCTCTCAATAAGAGTGATGTCAGGCAGATCATGCAGTAAGTTCTTGGGCAAACTGCCCCACCGGCTCCTCCCTCCAATCGTAGCACCCCGGCCCCGCCTCCGGTCCTGTCTGCCTCGTTCAAGGGTCCCAAACCAGCCGATCCGGAAAAGTTCTCAGGAAAGGCGGAGGATATAAGGAAGTTCATCGAGCAATGCGAGAACTACTTTGCCCTCAAGTCACATGCCTTCCCCCACAACTGGATCAAAACCAGATTCGCCTCGACGTACATGACAGGTACGGCTCGAATCTGGTGGCAAGCGAACTCCCACCGCTGGACCCAGCAGACCACGATCTGGGATGACTTCATGGAGGCCATGAAGACATACTTCCGGGCCTTTGCCACCAAACCCTAAGCTATCAGGGAGATGATCAACGCTAAACAAACCAAAGGCATCCTCTCCTACCTCACCCACATGGAGGCGCTCAACCAGGTTGTCCAAGGCGACCAAGAGTCCTTCAAGTTTTGGGTTGAGAGGGGCCTGAAGGAAGATCTCTGCTTGGCAATGGCGGCCCAAACCACCCATGAGACTCCAGTAGCTGAGTGGCTATCTCGTCTGGTGCAAGTGGGCCTGGTAATGGAGGATGCCCGGGTGGCCATCCAGGAGTCCCATAAGGGACAATCGACCAAGCAGACCACCGGCCAGGCTGCTCCTTCTAACAAGCTGAAAAAGATCTAGGACAAACATCCCTCAGGGTCCTCTTCCCAGGATAAGGGGAAGCTTCCTCAACTCACTGAGGAAGAGAAGGAGTAGGCTAAGAAGAACAAGGCCTGTCTACGCTGCTTGTCCAAACACCATGGTGTTAAGGACTGCTATTCAACTCAGAAGTTCTCTATCTCCACGGTCAAGATAGCCTCGACCAAGCAAAAGGCAGAAGATAATGGGAACTCCTCCTCCTCGAAGCAGCAAAAGACATCTGCGGCTAGAGTGGTTGATCTCCCGGACGACTGGAAGGATGGGGATGACATCTCTATGGTGTAAGTGCCCTTTTTCCCTTTGTGGCATCCCACGCCACCTCTTCCATTTTCCTTTGTTCTTTGTTTCCTTTAAGTCCTAGTTGGATTGAAGTATGGAATTGTTGCACAAAATTTCCTTTAAGACCATTGTTTGAAATTTCCTTTGTACCCTTTTATTACTAAGGAGCTGGTGTTCGCAACCATTGTTGCATTCTCGGTGGGTGGGCCTGCCAGCATTGAGGCTAATGTAATTCATGATACCCATGAGTGATGTGTTATGACCTAATGTTGTTATGACTATTATGATACCCTCATGTATTATTTTCCTTCTTTTCTTAGAGGCGTTGATTAGAGGTTATCTTTCCTTTCTTTTGTATGAAGTTCTGCCTGAGGAGGACCCATTCCAGGTCGAAATGCGCTGGCCGTATAGCAGACCACCACTCTTTCTGCACCCCACAAGTTATCAGTTTTGCCTCATCGCATTTCCAACTCCCACTGTTTAAAGCAACCTCCTTGCGGACAAGACGTATAGTGAGCTCTGGCCACGAGTTTCCCGGGAGAGATCAGGGAACGTATTCACTACCGCCACAATGTCAACCATAGTTTCCTCCAAAGAAGGCCCTGCCTAAGGCAGGTGTGTTATGGTTCTAGTCACTTTGCGCTGGAAAACCCATTCCGTTGAGGGCCCCCAAGTACATGTGATTACAGCTATAGCCAAATTGGATAATGGAGCAACTGGAGCCTACATCTCAGATCGACTCCCTGTCCCTAAGAAGAAAAGGTCCCAGGTGGTCAACGTCTTCGCCTACAATGGTTCCTACTGGCAAGAGTGGTATTATACGCTGAAACTCCATATGCAGGTCCTCAACCATCGCGAACTCATTGATTTCGACGTTGGCCCTATGCCTCCAGATGTAGACATATATCTTCCTGTTAAGTGGTTTCAAGATCATGAACCACAGGTCGATTATGACTGGGCTGTTATCATAGGGTTCCCCTCCTCCAAATGCAAGAACCATCTTGTGACTCCTCAAGTCCAGATGGCCTCGGCATTTGAATTGATCAAGGACGACGACTTCTACGCCAACTCCGAAGCTGTCGGAGGCGGACTGCTTGGGTGGGTGGACACCCCAGTCAATGAAGGAGTTATCCGTCATTGGTGTGCTGCCATGACTAGAGCTCCAGTGGGCAACTTTGCTGAGCTCTTCATATGGTCTTCTATCTCCTCCACCTCTGAAGGTGACAAGTGGGAACAGATCTATCCTGCTGTCTTCTCTGAATGCCTAGCCTCTTCGCTCCCTCCCCATCGGGAATGGGACTGCAAAATCGACTTGAAGGAAGGAACGACTCCTCCCTGGGGCCCCCTTTACCATCTGTCTGAGACTGATCTCCAGGCCCTGCACGAGTACCTTGATCGCATGATCAAGGAGGGAAAGATAAGGCCCTCCAAGTGTCCCGCAGGTGCTCCTATCCTGTTCGTGAAGAAGGGTAATGGTTCCCTCCGCCTTTGTGTCGACTACCGGGGTTTGAATAAGATCGTTATTCAAAACCGCTATCCTCTACCCCTTATGGGTGAACTGAGAGACCGAATTGGCAATGCTCAATGGTTTACTAAGCTCGACCTTAAGAACGGCTACAACCTCATCTGCATTGCCGAGGGTGACGAGTGGAAGACATCCTTTCGCACTCGTTACGGCCAGTATGAGTATTTGGTAATGCCATTTGGTCTCTGCAATGCCCCAGCTGTCTTCCAAGAAATGATGAACACGATCTTCCGTGACCTCCTTGATCTGGGTGTCCTCATCTATCAGGACGACATCCTGATCTACGCCGCTACCAAGGAAGAACACGACCGCCTTGTGCATGAAGTTCTCAAGCGCCTTGACAAGCACAAGCTGGCACTCAAGCCCGCCAAGTGCATCTGGGCAGTCCATGAAGTGGAATTCCTTGGGTTCATCATCTCTGACAAGGGCATTAGCATTTCTGAAGATAGGATTCAAGCCATCCGAGATTGGCCAACTCCTACCACGGTTCGAGATGTCTGTTCATTTCTGGGCCTCGCCAACTTTTATCGGGTCTTCATCCAAGGATTTTCGAAGATCGCAACGCCCCTGACAAACCTCACCAAGCAAGACTAGCCCTGGACCTAGGGATCTCTGTAGTAATCTGCCTTTGAGACCCTCAAGGCCCTCTTCACCTCTACACCTATCCTTGTCCATCATGATTCTCAAGTCCCCCTTCAAGCCGAAACCGATGCCAGTGACTTTGCCCTTGGGGGCGTGCTGTCACACCGGTTTCCTGACAGCTCTATTTGCCCATTGGCTTTCCACTCTTGCAAACTTGAACCAGCAGAGCAGAATTATGAGATCTACGACAAGGAGATGCTTGCAGCGTTTGACTGCCTTTATATGCAATGGAGACATTGGTGTAAGGGAATGGCTCATCCTGTGCTGGTGATAACGGACCACAAGAACCTGGAGTACTTTACGACCACTTAGCTCCTCTCCAGGAGACAGGCCCAGTGGATGGAGAAATTGGGCACCATCGATTTCCAGGTAGTGTATCGGCTAGGTAAGTCCAATGACGCGGCTGATGCCTTGAGCAGATATGGGGACCACGTCCCTACGGAGGGGGTACCTGAGCTCAGTCTTCTCTTCCTCAAGAAAGGACAGTACATCGCTGCGATTGAGAAAAGTTACACCTCGCTCAATCCTTCCTTTTACCAAGCCTTGAGGGAAGCTATTGCTACTGACCCTGAATGCCAGCGTATTCTAAGCTCACCACAAGAACCCTACAGTATTCATGATGGCCTTCCGATGTGGAATGGTCTGTGGTATGTACCCCCATCTCTTCGCACTGAGGTTCTCAAGTCCAGGCATGATCACCCCACGGCAGGCCACTTAGGCTGAGATAAGACCTTTGATCTTATCGACAGAGACTTCTACTGGCCACATCGACAGCAGGATATAGCCGAGTATATCTCTGCGTGCGACCAGTGCCAACGGAATAAAGCCTACTGACACAAGGCCTATAGGCAGTTGCTTCCATTGGAAATACCCTATAGGCCATGGGAATCGATCTCCATGGACTTCGTGATGGACCTCCCTCCTTCTGACGGCTTCACCCAAGTGTGGGTGATCGTTGATCGGTTTACCAAGATGGCGCACTTTATCCCTCTTGGCCCTAATGTCAACTCCAGGCACCTCGCCAACGCTTTTGTCCAGGAGATCTGGAGACACCATGGCCTACCAGCCAACATCGTCTCTAACCGTGATCCCAAGTTCGAATCCTTTTGGGGCCACGTTATGGATCAGCTCAGGGTTAAACTGTCAAAGAGCACTGCTGCTCACCCCTAAACTGACGGACAAACGGAATGGCTGAATCAGGTCCTGGAAGCTTATCTCCGCGCCTGTGTCAACTTCGAGCAATCAGATTGGGTTTTCTTTCTGGCCTTAGCAGAGTTCGCGTACAACAATGCCAAATCGTCCTCCACTGGGGTGTCCCCTTTCTTCGCCAATTTTGGATATCATCATTCGCATGATGCTATTCAAATGGTCTCCGCCTACTGGGGAAGTGAGGCTTTAACTAGAGAATGGACCACCATTAGGCAACGCCTCTTCGATGCTCAGAAGAAGATGGTTGCATAGTACGACAAGTCTTACCTCCCTTTCCCCGAACTCCAACCTAGAGACCGCGTCCTACTAAAGCGTGATGATATCACCCCCTCCTGACCTTCCGGCAAGCTATATGCCAAGTTTGCTGGCCCCTTCGAGGTAATCAAACCCATCGGACCTTGGGCCTACAAACTCAAGCTTCCCTTCTCTTGGAAGATCTACCCTGTTTTCTATGTTTCTAAGTTGGAACCCTACTACGTCTCAAATCGGTTCCCTGTTCATCCTCCTCCTACCCCTAAGATTGAGGAGGGTGAGAATTACTTCTTCATTTCCGAAATCGCCAAAGTTCAGAACAATCGGAAAACTAAGCGGGTGGAATATTTAGTGTTGTGGGAAGGATACTCTAGGGATGAGGGGAGTTAGGAACCCTTAGAGTCTCTGTTAGTTAATGGCAAACCCATCGATGCTCTTTTGACCTTTCGACAGGCCCATCCAGAGGTAGAGCGCCAAGCCACTAAGTCAGAGGAGGCTCCACCACACAAGCGAAGACAGAGGAATTGAGGTATATATAGTTGCTCCTTCCTCCATGGCAGGTTTCCCTTTAATGTAGCGGGGCGACACCATCGTATCCTTTGCATAATCCTGAGTCCCCTTTAAGCTCCATTGAGTTAGGATGATCTCCCCCTACGGGCTGCAGGAAAACATCCTTTTGCCTTGGTTGCTCTTAGAGGGAAAGGAGAATCAACATAAAGCTAACTCCTATGCGCATAGGGACTATACGCCTTAGAAGGGGCGTAGTGTTATGAACACCTGTAGTGGTCAGTGTCAAGGTACCTGGACGATGCCTATGATGGAGGTTACACTTATATTGTCAACATGTAAGTATGCCGTCTTCACCCTTCATCATTGTGTTAAGCACTCTGGAGACGATCCTCTGTCACATGACCTTGTAGCGTGACGTAGCATGGTGTGGCTTTGCCATTAGCCTTAACTAAGCACGGGAAGTCAGCCCTACGGGCACGTGATCGGCTATCGGCATGACACAATATTGGCCTAGTCAGCTATGAGCTCATGATCGGGTGATCAGACTCATATCGTGAGAGACTATCACTAATCGGGAGTGAGGCCTGAGAGAGTGATAGGCGATCATAGTCAAATTGAGTACAAATCGCATCCTGTCCATTCCGGACTCTTCTACAGGTTTCGGCGATTAGGAATCAGGAGATGGTCTAGAATGGGTCTTAGTTCTTTGTGTTTCTATTTCCTTTGTCATCTCTTTGTCAGCTCGGGTGAAGGATGGGATATATAAGCGCGCGGTTGTTCTTGTCTTATGTTCACGGTTGCCTAATTACTGGTTCAGTCCCTGTAAGCGAATGCGACCGATAATCACAATGGCCGTATGAAGGGTTACCCTGATGGCGCTTAGCGAAGTATCGCTCCACCTCTACTTAGGCCATCCGATTAAGTTCGCGCAAAGCCGCCCGGTAGATGAGTGTGACCGATGGAAAAGAGAAAGCTTGTCTTATGTTCACGGGGCGAGGATGGTCTAGTGGTATGGCTGTCCTGGTGTCGTTGTACGGTAACGTGCAATGTCGTGGGTTCAAATCCCGCTCGTCCCATTCTATACCACAAATTACAGGTTGGTCGTGGGTTTTGTAGCGTAAGCGAGTTTTCCCTGACCATGCAGGGTTGCCTAATTACTGGTTCAGTCCCTGTAAGCGAATGTGACCGATGATCACAATGGCCGTATGAAGGGTTACCCTGACGGCGCTTAGCGATGTATCGCTCCCTCTCTTAGTTAGGCCATTCGATTAAGTTCGTAAATAGTGCCGCCCGCTAGAGAGTATGACCAAAGGAAAAGAGTATCCTTGTCTTGTGTTCTTTCCTTCCTTCCTTCTTTAGCACATAGCTACCTTGTATTCTCTGTGAGTACCATTGTATGAGCCTTTTGAGTTATCTTCAAGCCTTAAAGAATATATTCGTCCTTTCTCGTCTTCTCATCTGAAGTCTGCCCTGTTCATCATAGGAATGATATCTTCCAGTTGAGCTTTCGTTTAGCTGAGATATCTGAGTTTACTCAGTAGTGTTTGCGAAGCGTGCCTGAGGTATCTTTACCGAGTCATATACGAACCATATAGGGTGATCCGTCACAATAATACTGTGAATACAATAAATTCTGGAAAGGTTCAATTTTTGGTCGAAGAAAGTATCTGAGCAAATGAGAAGCCATTGATTGTTGATTTCTCCGCTGATACATTTGTCCAAAATTTTCATTTGGTAGGTGGATTCCAATCGATGTTACTACAGGTTCTTTTTTAGTAATGTTGAACTGTGATACTCTCTAGACTGCTTCTGATGCTGAAAGGTAGTGCCTACTAATATAGTCTTCTATCTCATCTTGTACTTCATCAGTAGTATTTATTCTAAAGGATGTTTTATCAGGTCCTTTAAATAAATATTTATAGAGGTACATAAAAATATTAACTGTGAAGCAGATATCAATGTAGACATGGCATTTCATAAGCTTTGTTAAATAGGGAATATAGGTTACTACCTACCTATCTTCCTCTTTCCTCCTTTTATATTCAACATGCCCAAAAATATTTACCTCTGTTCTCTCCCGCATTTTTTTTGGAAATTCCCTAAAACATTTTCCACCTTTATTGCATCGGTTTTGTGCTGAATCTAGATGTGTCCAGGGATACATATTGAACTTTTAGATTAATGTAAGCAATTTAGGATCCTCTTCTCCACTTAGAAGTTCTGCCTTTACTAAGCTATCAATTGCTTCACAAGGGATTTCTGGGGAAACCTTTTAATCTTAATATAAGATAATTCTAATTTCAATATATATTATAGGTATATTATCTTACCTTTAGTATAATATATGCATGTGGTAAACCTCTCTTTTGGAATTCAATAATAGTGACCAGGTACTTAACCTTCTAAAATTTTGAATATAGTTCTTTTAACATTATTTGTAATTTCTGTTTGAAGACTCGGCAAATAACTTCCAGTATATCAGAAGCAGTTTATCCTGGACGAAGTCTCTCTATTATCTCTGGCCAATTTAGGTTAGTCATCATAGTTATAAAAAGGGATGGTTTTCCATAAGCTCTACAAAGAGATAAAGCATCTGTAACTTGTTCCGATGCCCAAGCTCTTGAGCCTAAAAAACTCGCAGGTAAAGTGTATTGAATAGCTTCTCTTTGCCGGCTCTCTATTTGCATATTTGGTGCTGAATGTTTATTATTGAAGTGAAGCTACTGCTGATATCCTTGTCAGATATAGTTTAGCCATTCTTCTTCCACCCTAGAGTACATATCAACACAATATTCATAACACAGTCACTCTAGCTGAAGAAACCTCTCTTCAGAGAGTAATCTTGACCTATACCACTGAATTTGTGAAAAATTCCCTTTGGTGTCAAGACCCCAACCTAATGTTGTATCCAGAAAGAATAATAGATATTGTAATAGCTCATATTTACTTGATAGTATGTTTACAAACTGTGGTTCTCGGTCTCTATTTTTAAATATATATATCTCACAGGGGGAAATTTTTTGCAGATTATTACTATCTATAATAGCAGCAATTTCTCTACCATCTACTATAGAAGATAATGGTATTACCATTGGATGAGTCCCTTATTGATTTCTAAGCTGTTGAAGTAGTGGCATATATTGGTTTCTAGATATTAGTAATTCTCAAAATGATCTTACCCATATATCTGGTATGTTCAACTGTGCAGCAGTTATAGAGCGCTGACTTTCATCATATAAGAACCATCACATAGAATACTCCCCTTGAGTTATATCTAAAAGCCGATGGTAAGTTCTCCCACAAATAGCAACATTGCTAGGGGCAGGAAGTGACTGAAAACCTCCACTAATACCAATAACTGAAAATAAAAATATAGAATTTAACTTACAGCAAACCATAGAGGCTATAACTAGATCTGATTGTAAGAGAAAACTAATATTCTCTGGATAGTCTGGAAGTTTTAGAAGCCTTCTTTGACCCTTTAAGCAGCACCAACCATCCTTCTCACTATCTAAAAGAAGAATACCACAAAAAGAACATACCTTATTCCAGTTAAGCCTTAATTCCTAAGGTTGAAGCATTGAAAGTTCTCTCCACCATGTTGTTCTTTCTTGTCTATTATCAGTATATCTCCTAATAGAATATAGAATTGCATTTTGATGTTCTTGTATACTTGAGCTTATTACTTCCCTATTTCTTATTCACTTCACCATATTTCTGTCAATAGAATATATTCTATATTAACAATATTATAGGATATAGTGGATATATAAAGGGACTTCAAAAAATCAAGTTAAGTGAAGATCTCTTGCATTACACAATTATTCAGTCATTATCTTCCTCAGCTATACCCTCCTTACCACTACCCATTCTGAAATTTCCACTCTCAAGAATAGTCATACCCTCCTTACCCTCTCCATGTTCTAAATTTAGACACCTTTCCTTCCTTGGTATTTTAGGTCCCTAATTAAACTTCCACTTCTCTGGTGTTTTAGTTACAGGTTCCTCTTTCCTTTCCCGACTACTAAGGAAAACAAAATCCTTTACCAATACAGCTATATGACCACTAGCACCATGCCTTCCAACTAAAACACTATTAACCATAACAAAACTTCCTTTATCAGGTAATGGTGTTTTCGTAAACCTTGCTGTTGACGGTAGATAACACCTTATACAAAATGATTCAAAACTATTTGAAGTTTAATATGCTATCTGTACATCGAATAATCGAAGACTATTACTCGCTTCCATGGATATTGTTGAATTCGATATGGAAATAGTTTTCCCACAGAATATAATAATTGCTGAGACTGGTTTAGGAAGTCTTTACTCATACTCTGGTAAGGAGACATCGATATCTCGAAACATACTATTCAAAAGTTATATGAGTATATTACTCTCATTTCTTCTTATTAATTTAAGTTCTTAGAATTGATTATAACTTACATTGATAGCTCAGTTGGTATAATATCTAAAGGTTTATTAGCTTGAGCTGAAAACCTTGCAGACAGAAAAACTAGATGACCATCCTGAGGTTCTACGATGGTATCATCGATATAATAATGGATCAAGGCCCCAAGCTCCTCTATCCCTGCTTCTAAGCCTTGAATTAGGACTAATTTTGGGATAGGAATTAATGACTTGTATTGCCGTATTCTTGGGCGAGCAGGATTCGGAGTTGATGGTGAAAATAAAGGTACCATAACAGTAATGTATGCTGACTATGATAAAGCCATTATACAAAAATAGAGACTTACGAATAAAAAGAAATTGATGATTAGGGAGATTGGGAGATTCTTAATAGTAAGTTATATTTCGAAATTTCATGCATACCATAGATTATATTTATTTTTCTTGCATATTTTTTTTTTATTATTTTAACTAAACTTAATGTAATATATTATACAGGTTTCTCTATACATCGCCTTTAATTCTTACATCACTTTCTATGAAAACAGGATTTTGCTATAATAGATAAGCTAAAACTTTATAATAATAGGCATTGCTTAGCTTGAAAGAAATATATTCTGACATCAAACTCTAAAATAACAGGTTTTTACTAATATCGATAAAGCAAATGTATAGTAAGATAACCATTCCTTATCACTCTTATGTCAATTCCTCCAAAAACTAGATTTTTTTTAAAATATTATACGTATCGCTTAGTTTTAAATTCATATACTATTACCTTAATATTCTTAAAAATAGGATTTTAAAACTCTCTAAATTAAGAATACATTAGGTAAGAATACTCTAAAGCATAGAAACTGTTTTTTATACTCGACAGGTGGAAAAAATTAACAAATTGAGATAGAAGTCGAGTATTTTTTTTTAGATACATCAATAACATAATTGCCTAAACTATAGATATAACTTTATCCTATCTTATCTCAATCTTATACTTGCTATGGAGTATCTGGTACATGCCCTAGCCTTGCTTGTACCTTCTTTGGACCATGAAGCAATTCTTGAATTAAGTCCTCCTCACACTTCAGTTGATGATATTGAGTTACCGCTTTAACAGAGTTATTGATAACTATCTATATATATATTGTTAGACATGTACCTCTACTTTCAGGATTGTTAGCATACCTTAACCCTCTGCACTGCTGCAATAACCTTAAATAGCTTATCCATCTCCTCAACTACAATAGGTACTTCCATTAGTGGATCCTTCATAAGGACTGCCACTCCACCTTTCCAGCAACCCATCCACATAAATTGAATCTTGAAACCAGTACAAAATATACCAACAACCTGGAGTTTCCTTGTAACTTCCTCATGATGATCAACTAACCTATGCAGCTTGTATAGCATATCCTGTAGCACTTTTGGTAACTTCAAAGTATCCTGAATGCACTTAGATGAACTCTGACCAGTATATGACCAACAGACTTCCATACCCCTATACTCTTTAGTATCTTCTCCAAGTGTCTGGATAACTGCATCAAGGCGGGGGCCTATGCAGGCATGGGTTTTGCTTATATGGTTACAATTTCTGCATTCAGCAGAGGCACAGCATGAAATTTCCTTCCTTTTTTTCAATTAGTTAAGTTAACAATAAGTTATAGAATAGGCTAATACCATTCAATAGTTATATCTGGCAGGGAGAGTAGACACTGGTCTACAATTGGAGACTATAGGTAGCTTGTATACCAATCTTCCATATGCATAGCATGCAGAAGATCTTTAGGGCACTCCCAAAGGCTGAGTCTATTAATAACATATTAGTAGCTATAAAGAGTATTGTAGAAGTAATTGGTATATATACATAATCCTCACAACTATATCTGCCCAACATGCATCAAAATGTTTCTCCCTTTCATATATTTCCTCCTTTTGTAAAAAAGATGTCTCCTCTAATATCTTCCGCACATCTGAAGTTGTCTTTGCAGGGAAAAACCGAATTAAGCTATCAACTATCTTGGCATCTGCAGTCGGCATTTCTGGTACCATATCCATAATCTCATCCCATTCTTCCACCGAAAACCAGCTTCACATTGTTGATGTATCGCTCACATCGAGGATGAATGAAGGTGCAAGTGAGGTGAAGATGGTAGGTGCATCTATGTTTAGGTATGAACTATATATTATACCCTTAACTGTACGGCCAGGGGATAATGTGAGATGCTAATAATTATTAGGGACTTGCAATTCATATGCTGAAGTTAAGGTAGCCAAAGCATTCTTATGCTGAATGGTAGCCTGAGTAATAGTAGGAGTAGAGTCCTCGGGAGTGGGGGTAGATATCGTTTCATATTCTGTTAAGATATTAGGAATTTGGTTAGCAGTAAGTCATGAAGTAGATAAAAGAGTACTTCTATTAATATGATAGTAATTATTACCTTCAGAGTCATACTCACTTAAATCATCATAACTAAAATCTGACTCACTAGAAACATCTGTAATGGAGACCTCCGAGAATGGCGATAAAGATCCCCGACCACTTGATGTATGGGCTTGACAACTATCTGATTTCTGCAATATGGTCAGGACCCCAGTTTGCCTCTGAGATTGACATTCGATAGTCTGAACAGGTATAGACTTCCTTCTCGCCACCTCTTTACCTATCTGCTCCTGATTCTATAACTAATACCTTGCAAATGTATGATCAGATCTAGACCCCTATACATAAATATTAACCAAGTCCCAGAATACTACAGTGAGCACAAGGGTCATCTGCTGCATTAGGAGACTGAAATAAGACAGAATCAGATGAGCAAAATGGTCATTCTGCTATGCTGTTATGAACACCGGTAGTGGTCAGCGTCAAGGTACCTGGACGATGCGCTATGATTGAGGTTACGCTTAGATTGTCAACTTGTGAGTATGCCGTCTCTACCCTTCACCATTGTGTTAAGCGCTCTGGAGACGATCCTCTGTCACATGACCTTGTGGCGTGACGTGGCATGGTGTGGCTTTGCCGTTAGCCTTGACTAAGCGCGGGAA
>JABYPW010000548.1:0-24041 GCA_016880775.1 Phymatotrichopsis omnivora | reverse complement strand
CACCCCCCCCCCCCCCCCCAGCCCTCCTCCCCAAAATGCTCCAATGCTCCGCAAAGAAAACTTACGCATTCGAAATAATCTCTTGGAATTAAAATGGTGAAATTTGCTGGCTTGGCAAAATGTCATAAATTGGGCAAAGTATTCTCTCTGCGTTTCCAAATCTGCCTTTCTCCACATATCAAAGTCCACCAGCAAAATTCGATATGCAAGAGGATTTACAATAAAGCTTTCCTCAGGGGCCTCATGGTTGAACCCAACAAATCCCAGCACGATACGTAGAAGCTCCTTTCCTACGACTCCTTTTGTCTCTTTTGCTCGAATAAGATGACCGAGAACCGAAAATCCGTTGTCCTTTTCCATTGCTTCGCTGTTTCTCCAAGATCCTTTAACAATTTCGAATAAGATATCCACAGCTCTGCAGACTTGCTCCGGGGTTCTCGCTGCCTCCACCAATTTGAGCCCTACCGCAGCTCCTCCGCCAATTCTCCAAGCAGCGTCGTCTAGTGGCTGAGGAATGGCTACTATAGGTTCACCGGTCATTATTGCAACACCGTGCGGTACACAAAGAGCTTCGTCGATTGAAGGAACTGCACCATTGATGGCCACAGCCCCGGCACGAGTCAAGACTTGCAGATTTTTCGCTGCAGGTCGGGACAGAGATTTGACAAGCGACGATTCGTCGATATTGTTATCGTCCCTATCGTCCAAAATCTGAGTTGCGGAGATGTTTAGCATGACTTTAATTTCCGGTAAAATGCCAGATGCTTTGTGACGGATAGCAGAAACAATATCGCTCTTTTCCTCTCTGCCAGGATGCATCAATTCGTTCCGCATATTCAACGCAGCAGATGCTTCATATGTTTGAAATGAGCCAAGGCAATCCTGAAAATTTCCATGGTATCGAGGGCCAAGCCGATAGTGCACAGCAATGAGATCATCTGAGAGAATATCTTCAAACAAATGTGCCGTACCGAGGCTCCATCTCGAAGAGACCATGCCTCGGCCAATACGAGGTGAAAGATCGTGCGGAGTGCCGAGGAAAACTTGGACTGGCGTTGAAGCATTAGGGGGTGATTGCGGGTATGCTGCTTTAACCTGTTCAACAAATTCGCCATCTATGTATAATGCTGCCTTTGCTATAGAAATAGCCCGCCCACGCCGGTGTGCCAATGATATATGATACCACCTTTTCGGTTCAAATATTGTTGTTTTAAAACGTACAGAGGCACCCGTTGACGCGACAGAAGTCTGGAGTATAAATTTTCGTGTATCTTGCTCAATGTATGCCAAGACAAAGCAGCGTTGGGTGGGGTCAAATACTCCGAATAACGTAGTGTGCATGGATGGGTCGAAAGTGTCTATGCAAATCCAGGCGCAGAATGTGTAGCCATTCGTATTTGTCGGAGGGAACGTTCGACCTAGAGAAGAGAGCTCCATAGATGCGTATCCGTGAAGAGAGAGATCAAATTGGATATGAGGCGGTCCTCGTGATGATTTTATTGCCCCCAGAAGGAAGGATGCAATAGAATCATCAGCTATGGCTCGCCGATAGAGGTCTTTTGCATCGTCCAAGTGGTTTATACCCAGCTGGATAAGGTACTTTGCCAATTCCAATAAGGTATCGCGCTCAAAAGCCGGAAGATCTGAGTTCCACAGGCGAGGGAGTATGAGTCTCAACACTCCCGCCGAGTGCATGGCGACCAGGTTACATTTGCTTGAAGATGCAATGGAGAGCAGTGCTTGCAAAACGGCAGCAGTAGTTATCTCGGCCTCATCCGAACACAGCATTGCCATCTGAAAGCTGAGAACCAATGGCACAATCTCCGCATTCATCAGGATATCCTTACTCCCGAAATTTTCTTTAACCCGGTCCTGAGCAAATTCAATCCTCCGATTCTCTCTCCCCGTTTCTTTTGACTTTCCATTCCTTACTTCCTCCTCTGCCAGTGCTCTCTTAACGGAAACTATTAGACTCGATAGAGTAGCATCATCCATAGCAAATCCCAGCAGAACTCCCAAAAGCTGATCCGGTGCCTCGGTGGGCAATCCTGTTGCCGCAAGTCCCTGCTCTAAGTTATCCCAGCCTATCTTCCGCCCAAAGAACCGCCTGTTCCCCGGATGATTCAATAAGGCCTCCGAAATAACTCCAAATAGGCATTTGATGAGCTCCACGATGTGCTGTTTTTCTTCATTTGTGCGATTCAATACATTATAAAATCCGGAGAGAGAATGTAGAGTAGACAGCAAATATGTGAATCCCTTGAGGGCACGGAAAGTATCTGCAGCTCCGCACATTAGCATACATCCAAAACTTGTGTTAAAATGTCGGTACCCACCTTTGGCCTCGGGAGAGTCGACGAGAATTCGCTTCAAGAGGGAAAGCCACTGCAAGCGACAGAGTATGTCTGGGTCGGATGCGGAGGATTCGAGAGAGTCGAGGAGGGGCTTGATCTCGGCAATCAGCTGGGGCTTCGAAGAAGCGGCAGAGGAGACACGGCGACGCAGAAAAGACGATGAAGACGCTGACGCCATAATAGGGGTGTGGATATCTTGCGGCGAAATATGGTTGCTCAGGTCATAAGGCCAACCTGAGTTGTTGAATTGTCTGTAACGAAAAGCTATGTGGGCCAAAAGACGGGAAGGCAGTGACAGAGAAGCGGTGATCAACTGGGCGACGTTTT
Organism: Phymatotrichopsis omnivora; assembly: GCA_016880775.1. Lineage (NCBI taxonomy): Eukaryota > Fungi > Ascomycota > Pezizomycetes > Pezizales > Rhizinaceae > Phymatotrichopsis > Phymatotrichopsis omnivora. Next base: position 21,360 of record JABYPW010000548.1, on the reverse strand, counting down.
GGATATAGCGGCAAGCATGCAATCAAGGTCACTTTGAATCGATCAAGTACAAGCAGTAGTCCGTTCTGTTCGAAAAACTTGATTGTGATTTTATTGTTATGCCTTATGCCTTATTTGCTTGAAGAGACTTCTCTCTGCATATCTATCGCATCCATATAGCTTACTAACCGCTTGTGTACCGTGTTCATACCGTCTCTGGTGGGTTTGCGGCTACAAGTTCAGTGCATCGACTGCCGCTGTATGTATACATAGCCCGAATTACTACAGTTTTGGCATAATCCAAGAAACTACAGTACATGTATACTAATCATCACCTAGTAAACCGCGAATCCGAAGAGGCGCAGTGCAAAACATCCCCCATTCACCAGCTTCATCCCCAACAGGGCAGTGCTTCTAATCAGAGCTCTATTCGAACCCAAACGGCGCCTGTGCGAAGTATTGTCAATTATCGAAGGAGATGAATCAAAGATTCCAAAATACAAGTGACGAGATATACGCGTTGTGCTGAGGCAAACACACATCCCTGGCCGCGTCACGGGTAGATAGCGTACCTTGTCGGTTCGAGCGGTCGCCTGGGCCATTTTGTAAGCAGTATGAAAATAAATTCCGTTAGGTTGCCTTGTTATCTGCTTATTAACACAGCCAGCTTGCACGTCTAAACCGCTATTGGTTGCAGGCAAAGCAGGGGCTGACACCAGCCCCCGCTTGGCCTATCCCAGAGCTCACCGTCCGACAGCTTAACTGCTGCTCTTTATCTTCGCCGGTTCTCCCCAGCTTTTTCCTCTCTTCCTCCCTTCTCTATCCATCCTCCTCGCTCTCATTTCTACCTTCACTACATTCGCCCACAATACATACACTGCCCAGCATGAAGATTTCCGCAAAGTTCGCGCTTCTTCTTACCTCGATCTCTGTTTCTATTGCTTCCCCCATCTTTGACACTACTGTTGTCAACAAAGAGGCTGCTCCTTTGCTCTCGTCCACCTCCTCGGCTGACCATGAGATCCCCAACCACTATATTGTCGTCTTCAAGAGCCATGTCGATGCCGACGCTGCTAGCGAGCATCAAACATGGGTAACCAATATGCACGAAGCCTCTGTATCTGAGCTGCGGAAACGAAGCCAGGTTCCTCTTGTTAAGGCTGGAAGCGACGACGCGAGCTTCTTGGATGTCGAGTCCTTGAAGGGGGTTAAGCATACTTACAACTTTGATGGCCAGCTTCTTGGATATGCCGGTTCTTTTGATGACTCAGTACTTGAGGAGATCCGGAAACACCCTGATGTAAGTTGCTATCTACCTAGCAGCCCCACGCTTCACTCTCGGGGCCTGTCGCTATTATAGTTGTGCGAGTAGCCCGTCGCAATACAAATGTCATTTGATATAATCCAGTTCACTTGTTTTAACATAGCTGTATTTTAGGTTGCCTATGTTGAGAAGGACTCCATGGTTTACGCTTTGGAAGAGCCGGTGACGGAGAACTCTGCACCTTGGGGTCTCGCTCGTATTTCCCACCAGAAGTCGCTTGACTTCAGCACATTTAACAAATACATTCACCAGCCTCACGGTGGTGAAGGTGTTGATGTTTACGTCATTGACACTGGCACCAACACTGGTCATGTCGATTTTGAGGGCCGTGCTCACTGGGGTAAAACTATTCCGGCTGGCGATGCTGACGAAGATGGGAACGGACATGGAACTCACTGCTCTGGTACCGTTGGTGGTAAGAAATATGGTGTCGCTAAGAAGGCCAACATTTATGCGGTGAAAGTCCTCCGATCAAATGGGTCGGGTACCATGTCCGATGTCGTTAAGGGAGTTGAGTTTGCTGCGGAAAGTCATATAAAGAAGCTTGCTGTATCCAAGAAAGACAAGAACTTCAAGGGCTCTGCTGCCAATATGTCTTTGGGCGGTGGCAAGTCTACTACACTCGACATGGCAGTTAATGCCGCTGTTGAACACGGTCTACACTTCGCGGTCGCCGCAGGAAACGACAACGCCGATGCATGCGACTACTCGCCTGCTGCTGCCGCCAACGCTGTTACCGTTGGTGCTTCAACTCTTTCTGATGAGAGGGCATACTTTTCTAACTGGGGCAAATGCGTTGGTGAGTAGTACCAATGATCAGCTAAGGATTGTTTTCTTCTAACAGTTCATAGATATCTTCGCCCCCGGTTTGAACATCCAGTCTGCCTGGATTGGCAGCAAGTATGCTGTGAACACCATTTCCGGTACATCTATGGCCTCGCCTCACATTGCTGGCCTTTTGGCGTACTTCCTTTCTCTTCAGCCTAAATCTTCATCCGGCTACGCCGTCGATGCTTTGACGCCTAAGCAGTTGAAGCAGAACATGGTCGCAATTGCGTCTCGAGATGTTCTTACCAACATTCCTGATGACACTCCTAATGTATGTGGCCCACCTTAAATCCCTCTTTGTAATTCCGGGCTAACAAAAATCCAATAGCTTCTTGCGTGGAACGGTGGTGGTTCTGGTAACCTTTCTGAAATCTTTGATGGCGATAGCTATACGCCTTCCAAGCCTGATGAAAAGAAGTCTTCTAATGACCGCATCCTTGATGAGGTTAAGGACATTACCAAAGAAGTTATTGGCGAAACTGAGGAGTTCCTTGAGAAATTTGAGGATTTGGTCATCGATGATCTTAGGGCAGCTTTCCAAAGAGCAAAGGAAGCCTTCGCCCACAATGCTCGCGAGTAAAGAGCTTTGGAGTTAGGTTCTTAGAGCATCTTTAATTTGTTTTTCTGGCGGTACGATAGCATGACGGAGTGGGTTCGGAGGTGGATTTTCTACTTTTTCTTTTTCATGTGCGAAACTTACAATTGCTACCTCGTGGGTTATTTGGTATCATTATGTCTCCTTGGTTTCGTTTTTATGTTTGATGTGGTTTCCGGATCTGGTTATTGAGACTATTAGTATTGCTTTTTTTTTCTTTCTTTTTTTTCTTTTTTTTTTTAGTACGTATGGTTTTGCATGGGGGATAACGCGTTTTGATTTGATGGCAAGGTTTTAATTGTTTCATGTTCTAGAACAGACACAATATACGTCTAGTATTAAAACTATCTTTGTACAATGGAATTCAAGATCTCATCGGCTTCTACCGGCCTTCAATAGTTTCGTCGCTTGTTCACGCGACATGTGCAGACTCCGAGTTTGAACCATACAGAGAATGTATTGTAGCAAGGCTGGTCGGCGCAATCTTGAAATTTCCCCACACCCATATGGGTTCGCTTTCGAATTTCTTCCTTATCGTACATATTCATAATGCTGGCGCTCGGCCTATGTGCCAGCCGTAGCCAGGATAAGCATGCATTGCAGATGAGTGTCTTATCCTAAGATGTATATACCCATGTGCGTGTCTAGTCGCCGCACGTAACCAGTGCTATCGCAGCTAGCCCCCATGCAGATGTTAGCCGGATTGAGGTCTGACTAAATCCGTTGACTCGTGTTCTGCAACAATGTGTAACCCCTTTGGTAACCTGCTACGAACCGTCCAATCCAGAATGCACACAAGTTTTGTCCATACCGACGAGAGACGAGTGATTCGTACATGTATGTATAATGTACATGTACATGTATGTGCGTCTTTTGGAAACCGCTTACTCCGAATCCGACGTACGTATTCCAGAATTCCCAAGGTGTCGGGCAATTCATGATGTGAGACTCGTGCACTGGCGGAAGGACGAGTTAAAGGATATCGCGCTTCTCCTTCCCTATTTTGTGTCCGACACTCGCACATAAAACAAGCCATTGCAGGGGTGACATGTGACTCTAAAATGATTGGGCCGTTGAACGAGTTACCCCGTGCGTATAATGGCATCGGGGACGGAGGTAGTGCGCAGTGCGATGCCATAACCGACGGGTTTGTATGCAGCATGAATACGATCACAACACCCATACGTTATTTTGCCTGCTTTCCGCCCTGTTTTTGATATGGTTTTCCGTCCTGTTTTTGATATGGTTTTCCGTTTGCGCCAAGGAAGATAAGAAGGTGATACTATGCAATAGCCACAATGTTTATACTCCAGTATGCAATCAGTATGGAATACACATATGTATTATCAACACTTTTTTCGTTTGAAGGTCTTAGCATCGGTATGGAATACACATATGTATTACCAACGCTTTTTTTTTTTTTCGTTTGGTCTTAGCATCGGTAATGTGCTACGTACTTTCCATCGTCCGCAACCCGACATCTATGTATCGGAGCACTCACCTCGTCGTCTCCAGAATGCGATGTGTCCGATGACCTTTTACATAAGTTAGATTTTTTTTTTTTTAGACACGCATGTTCCTGCATCCATGTACCGATTCCCCTCAAATTTAGCAAATCACACGTACCCGGAGTGACTTGCCATTCCAGCCGTTGCTGATCGCGGAACACTCGCTGCTGCGTGAAGTGCTGCCTTTCCGGCCGGAACACGAATCGTGCACGCGCAGAATCATGTGACCACGCATTGCAAATGTGATATGGACGTTCCTCCCGAGTCCCTAGTACACGCTCCCTACATATCCTTCATATGTTACATACATATGTACTCGGGTGTGAGGGTAAATGATCGCGACTCTTTCTGAGCCAATCGTTCTGTCTGGGCGCGAATCAGCCCAATAAGGATAGAGTTGCGATCACCTTTTTCCCTCACAGTAATGAGCAGGAAAGCGCTAATATAGGAGCAAAGCAGCCCTGTATCAATGGGCGCTCTACCATGCTTTTCTATCAAATTTTATCAGATTGAAATCACTTTTTTTTCCATACCCTAGTACTTTGAAGGGGCCGGGAAGTCCGGCGGACACTTCAATTTCACGCAAGAAACCGTTATTCCTTGAAGCTGCAATATGATGTCAACAGGCAAAATGACTAGTTAATATTTACGTCTCCAGTTGCATAAATATTGCAGCATGAACCCGTACCGGCATGCTCGAGCTCTTAGTTGAATGACCCAATCTTTCAGGCCCCCCAACCCCCACATATCTATGTATATATATATGTGTGTGTACAGAACACGGAATGTGACGGTTGTCAGGGCAAAACAGTGAGCAATAATACCTCAACTGAGCCGCACACATGGGGTACTAGTATGTGGTGCGGGCTTTCCCGATAATGAGTTTTTATGTTTTCTCGGGTTTTGCAGCACGTTATATATACCCTAGCATCGTGGGTTTCGGTCCTCGGAGTAGTGTAGGGATATGCCGTACGTGCACATGCAGTTTCACGCACAATCATAATATAACGGTAACGCAGAATCCGAAAAGTCGGATCCTAGGTGCAATGTCTCCGAGATGACTTTAGAGAATTATCTGCATGCAGACGTTAAATATTGATTTTCAACTACAAAACCCACCAAAATAATAAAATCGGCTTGAAGCCAAAACATTTTTCGACTTAAGAGGAGATATTTGAGCGTGTACATCACCACTGAAACATCTTTTATATATGCTAGTACATATTTTTCCTCGCATAATCAAACCGAGGGCTATTTTTCCATGAACATGCCATGAAAACCGGCAGCTCTTCCAGAGTTGACAAAATAAGATTGCGTAGAGAGCGCAGCTGCGGGGACATGTACATATCAAAAGTCAGGCAGGGCATTATATATAGCGTATGCAAAGTTATGGAAGAGAGGAACAAATAAAACGAAAATGATGGGAACTTAGCAGCCACTCAGGATATACAGGAAAAAAGCATATCCATTTCACTGGTAGGGAAGAATGAAGATGAAGAATTAAAGATAAATATTATATATTCCCTTACTACAAGTATATAAAGTTTTTTTTTTTTTTTGTGGGTTAACCTCATAGGCCACATTCGTTTCATTAGCTTTTTAATGTCGTCTTTGAATAATAGGTACCTTAACAGCGGGGTGTCGATTTTTTTCCCCCGTTACCCACATTTGTATGGTTAAGAAGAAAAAAAAACATGTAATTATGGGGCACATGTTGGATAATTCTATCAAGCTATGTGTCCTCATCCACTATGTATATACCCTACTCTGTACTTCGATGGCGACGCATTTGACAGTTGTAAACAGTCACTTGCAAATCACACCCACCACACCGGCGATTAGGGATATGCCCTTGTCGGAGCTTGTAGGAGGTCTCTGCGTCTACAAAAGAGAGCTGATTGGGAGATAAATATAATCAATTTGCCATGGCGAAAACACCTTTCTCTAAGTACTATTCAGTATTTTTCAACAGTACACAAAATATTCGCATCGCTTGGTAAAGTTGGAAATGGCCGTTGGATTTCCGTTTCTTTATACAGAGGTAACTCTGCACTAGGTGAGATCGTGCAACCGTACAAATATTTGTTGTTAATCGTTTTTCCAGACTGCTATCTAGAAATGATTTAAAGACGGATAGTTTACTAATGACTAACGTACCGTTACTAACCATCCCATCCTCGTACGAGCAGAGCCTATTGCTTGCTTCGAAAATCATCACCACAATCCTCCCAAGTATAAATTGAGATTTGGTTGACTCGTTGGAATTGTCGTTGGACTCTGCGACCGCTAGGTATATACTCATACATACATGACCGACAAACCTGTAATAGGGGTAATGAAAATAAAATTAAATTCTTGCCCGCAATTAACCTGCGAGTTCCCTTTGCCTCGTCCCAGACCTAAGCATTGTTTTGATCTGTTGTGCAGGTTCAGTATGATGAGGTTGAGCCAAGCACGGGGAAAAAAATTCCGGTAACCCCGGAGCAACCGTGACGCCTGCGAACAGGCAAGTTAATACTCTAGTTATATAACCTCTACCTGCCCATTACCAATATTTGCTTTCTTTCTTTCTTTTTTCTTATCGAGCTCGAAGCTCAGGAAACACTACCGGTATAGCCCCAATGGGGCCAGGTGTTGAGCTCGTCGACATATTCAGCGTATCTGGTTTACGAGACTGCTTCAATGTATTGTATTCCGTGAATTTGTTCGGAAGACAAAATTTTTCGTGTAAACTAGACGTTGGGGTAGTCATTAGACTGCTATAGAGCATTCGGGAACTGCGTTTGTATTTTTTTTTTTTTTTTAAAAAAAAGATATTCTTTCTGAGCCAATATCTCCTGACATCTGTCTGTAAAAATGCTTCGCGACAGATATCTGCGCGGTTGCATAATCTTATCTTGCGAAGAGATATCTCTCTATAAAGTTGCCGTTAGATTCTAGCGGTAGGAAGGGTTTGGAGAAGTTTTACATGCCGAATAGTGTTTTGTACAGATATCTGTCCGTAAGGGAACCAAAGTTTCCCACCACCCTCGTTACATGCAAATCCGATTAGCTTAATCCGCGTCTAACTTTCAGGAGTTAGATATTTGGGAGGGCTTAATTCCAGATGCTCTATTACCGCAAGTCTGGAATGTAGTGCCGTTTTCCAGATAGCCGTATCACGGAGTGATACCGCATGAACTGACATTTTTGAATTTCGGGTCATAGCAATTAAAAGTCCAAATATAGAAAAACTAGATTGAACTCATTGCCATTGGTTTAAAATAACGATATTTCTATATGCCATACAATCTGCGGTGCAAAAGAGTAAAAAATATCGTTCGCGGTTATCTTGCATCAAAACTTCTCCAAACCCTCATAATTTCCCTTTCTCCCCCCCCCCTCATTCCACCTCGAGTTTTCCGTCGAATTTATTTTGATCTTGACCAAAAAGGGGTCCCTTCTCCTCTGTAACCCCTCTTTGAGGTCCCCAGGAATCTTCTGCTCCGTCTATATCTTCACTCGTCCCCCATCCCGCATCAGGATTTCTCGCGTTGATCTCCATATCTCCACTTGTCCCCCATCCCGCATCAGGATTTCTCGCGTTGATCTCCATATCTCCACTCGTCCCCCATCCCGCATCAGGATTTCCAGCGTTGACCTCCGTATCTCCACTCGTCTCCCATTCAGCTTCAGGATCTCTCATGCCAGCCCCCGTACCTCCACCAGTCCCCCATCCATCTTCGTAATCTCCCGTGCCAGTCTCCGTACCTTGACTCGTCCCCCATTTAGCTTCGATGTCGTTCAGCTCATTCCTCATACCTTCATTCGTCCTCCATTCAGCTTCGGGATCTCTCATGCCAATATCCGTATTTCGCCGCTGATTCCTTTGCCTATTCCCCCTATCATTCCAGTCTCTATTCGCAGTCCTTGCACTTTCATAGCCAGCTCTCCCTGGCTTGTCATATGTGTTAAAGCCCAAACCAGTTTGCTGTCTTTGACGTTCTTGGTCAAACCCTTTAGATACTGAAGGGTTTGGGCCAGGCCTTTTGGGTGTTGGAGGGTTTAGGTCAGACCTTTTGGATGCTGGCGAGTTTAGGTCAGACCTTTTGGATGCTGGCGAGTTTAGGTCAGACCTTTTGGATGCTGGCGAGTTTAGGTCAGACCTTTTGGATGCTGGCGAGTTTAGGTCAGACCTTTTGGATGCTGGCGAGTTTTGGTCAGACCTTTTGGGTGCTGGCGGGTTTTGGTCGGACCCTTTTGATGCTGGCGAGTTTTGGTCAGACTTTCTGGATGCTGAAGGGGTTGGGTTCGGGGCCCTCCGAACCACTTCAGCCATAGTTTCGGACCTCTCTCCATTGTCCGTATTTGTGGTCAGATGGGGGTGTTGAATAAACCGGGTTTCGGGTTTAGGGGGAGCATGTCGGTCAACAGAAAATCCACATTTGCTGCATAGGCAATCTTCGTAACAGAGATTTTCACAATTGTGACCGCAAGGAAGGATTCTGGTACATTGTTCCGCACACAATCCATCTTTGTGGTCGAAGCTGATCGAAAATTAGAAAATAATTGGGGGAATAACTGCATAAAGTACTCACCTGTGACATTTACGTTTGCATACATGCTTGCAAGGCATAATTTCATGGCAATCCCTCTTGCAGCCACCATCAAGACCAATCCAATCGGAGGAAGCTAAACCGCGAAATCATAAGCCCCTCGCAATTCTCTGGAGAAGAAATATTGAAGTGTGCATAAAACTCACTTTGTATCAGAACCCTATCTTTATGCTTAGCACAAATGATCGGCAATTGATATCCGAGTTTGTTTGGGTGAAGCAATTTTCCCACATCCCACCATAGCCTGTCGGAGCCGGTGACTGTCTCGGCATTTCCGAAGATATAAAATCCAGATTTCGCACGCTTTATATGCAACGTGCGATATTAGAATGTTAATTTTCTTTTAGCTTAGAGGGAAGGAGCTTACCGAAAGAGCGACGCAAATACGGTTTTCTATCCCTAGAAATCCAATTTGGTATTCGGCATTACTCCTCACCAAGCTCAAAAGGATGATCTCATTCTCTTCTCCTTGATATCCATCAACAGTTTTCACTTTAAAAGGCTCGTCTTTCAAGTTTATGTTTTTCTTAATCACTTTGGAGAGTTCACTCCTTTGTCCGGTATAAAATGTTAAAATTGTAATATCCTGGCTTTTAACGCCATTCAATATAAGATACTCGGCGAAACCGATAACCATTTCAGCTTCTGCACGGTTAATTTTGGATGTCGCACCATCGGTGGTTTCAGGAGCTCTGTGAGTCCACCAGTAGAGCTAAAATGCGAGAGGGAATGTTAGACATCGAAAAAAAATTATGGGATGGTATACACACGTTACAAGAGCCCATTCCCGGTACTGGATCACGGCCAAGGACAGCCTGGTGATCTTTAAGCGTGTCATTATCTACCAGCGCATTGATAAGCATACTCCCAACGTTCGATAGGCTATAGCCCTGAATGTGAAGGTGTTTGGTGGGGGCTAGGGCTTACAAATAGGAGTTAGTAGCTCACGAAATTCAGTCCTCATGCCTATTTTCAAAGATACATCAGCAAACTGCTCACTCTGATGAAATCTGACTTTAAATTAACACTCACGTCTTTGCTCGCGCAGCACTTCATACGGGAGATTGTTCATTATAAGTCGTTCGAACATAGACATATCCAAGTGGTAGGGATCGTCTTCAAGATCAGGCACGGAACAATGTGCTTTCAGCTGTTTATGATCTCCTACCAAGATGAGGTGTTCCACTGTCGGCAAACATCCAACTGCGATAGGTCCTTCTAAACTCTCTGCTGCCTCTTCGATTAAAACAATCTTCGGCTTAAAACTCGCCACTAGGCTTCTGTATTTACTTAAACCTGTGGTAGTCATTCCGACCAATTTGGATCTCGCGACAATGTAATAATCTTTTTCGAACCTCGCTATCTTTATTTGCTTCGCATAGGATTCATATTCCCGGTTAAGGGCATTGAATTTATCGGTAATTTCTGCTATTGCTTTCTTCTCAAGGTAGCAATACATGGCCGCCCTGAGGTGCAAGGGGATAGTCCATACGTTTTCGGTTTTCAGGGCCTCATCGATGTCCTCCTGGGTGACTCCCATTGGTTCCCGTACCCTGTAATTGCGACACATAAAAAAATTAAACCCTTTCAAAGTGCCATCAAAGCTCTCCTCGTTATTCCCCGCACTATAATCTGCCTCCATCTCTTGGAGAGTTTCATACTCTACATCGCCTTCTTCCTCTTTGAATTCGGGATCCTTCATGACAATGATAGGCTCCAAGGAATCGCCTAGCCAATCCTTTAACGATTCCTGAGGATTATTCGATTCTTTCGATCGTACCCATTCACTGGAGCCCAAGACAAAGCTATTCATTAGGGCTTCTGATATTAGCCCGTATTCGCAAAACACCTGCGGAGCCAAAAGATCCGCTTGCAATGGCTCAATAAGTTTGCAAATTCTCTCACGCAATCTGTCCATACTTGCCCTTGCACGGCCAAATTGGGATCCTTGGACACTGATGAAAGACTTATTGCGAAGTTCGTATATCGTGTGTGGCCCTATTGCTTCTAAATCCCGGGTCTGGCCACCTAATCGAACAAAGTTGGTTTCATGCTTTTGAATGTATTTAAGAAGCTGATCTTCGATAAAGTTAGCATCGGTGAAGGCTAAATAATTCGCGAAAACTTACCAAGAGCATGGTTGGTATGGCAGGCAACGACAATCGGCGGGTCGTCCTCTTTCATGTTGTGCAATAAGGCTCTTAATGCTAATACGCTCGTGTAAGTCTTCCCCGTTCCAGGCGGTCCCTGGATGATGGCTAAGCGCCTAGTCAAGATGGCTTTTAAAGCTTCCAACTGACTTGGATCCAGACTCGTTGTGATATGTCCCGGCCACTCGTCAAGGATATCAACTTCCTCCAGGGATTCTTTATCGCCGCTGTCTGGAAATATTGTAGATAAATCGAGCAATGGATCTTTTTTAACATAATCAGGCGGTGGTATATTATTATTGAGGAAACAGAGGTGATCATGAAGAGGAAATCTATATTATTAGACTCGATGAATTATGCACATAGAGCGTCATACTGAGAAGCATAATTGCTTACTTGTCTTTCGTCATTCTTTGTAACGCCCTTAGTGTCCATTTGTGAGCTTCGTAATAGCTGCTCTTGGATTCCACCATGACCATAATTTTACTGGAATCGAAAACAGTATCTCCAGGTCTGAAAATCAAATCAACTTCTGGAGGATCCATTTCGAGTCCTGAAAGAGGCCTTGCCGCAACCGTGGCTACCTTTATGGTTTGGAATTCATCATCCGAGACGCAGACGAGAGTACCTGCCACAAGGCGTTTGGAATGCTTCCAACGGATACGCTTCCCTACACGGTTAAGTGAAAAGCTAACCTTACAGCATAGGCCCATTTTTGCGTAAGTTAAACACTTTACCCGAACCTAAGTACCAATAAGGCAAGCGTCAGAAGGATGTCTTTTAACAACGGGAAACCTCCTTTGAAGGGCCAAGCAGAATCTCGAGTTTCAAAACACAGGATCTTCAATACCCGTTCATATTTCACTAGGAATATATATATATAAAAGGGCCACAGTCTTAACTCACATTCGAGTATACTCCTATCGCAGGAGTATCTTCCGTTTCAGGATGCGCCCTCATTTCACAGACGGCCTCTCGAAGACCTGAGCACGCATCTTCTCTGATGAGTTCAAAGTGTGTCTCAAAGTACTCATCGACACTGTGAAATGGCCCATTGATGACATTCGTGGGCAAATCGACTTGCTGGCGCATCAGCTCCTCCGCGCTGGGTATCTCTGGTTGCCTCCTCCATTCTTCTTCGAAATTATCCGTTGTTTCCATCTCGAGCCTTGTGTAGACGATAGAGAGTAACAATTAGTTTGCCAGAAATATACAATAAAGACACGAAGAAATTGCTTTTTTCTTTCTTCTTTTTGGAGAAAATAATTACTTTGAGATTGCGTCAATTCTAGGAAGCAGAGCACCAAGGCCCTCTTGGCCATCCCAACCTTTCGAAGAGAGTTTTTTCACACCATCGGCAATTCTCTTTTGCCTTCTCTCTTCCGAGAACCAATCATCAGGCAATCCAGTAATGTCTCTTTCGGAACCTTTGGGGGCAGAGGGGATTTCCGGGGGCCTGATCTCAAGAGGACCATTCGAGTGCTTGTTTTTATGGTATTTTGAAGGCCGGTGCTGGGACCAAGTGGTTTGTTGCTCTGTTGCCGAAAAAAAACAAAAACAAAAACAAAAAAAACATGAGCCAAATGAACTAGAGAGTTTTGAGTCCCATCCACAAACCTCGAGAATCTCCTACTTTCCCACCACCTCTGCCGCCTCTCCCCCGTTTACCACTATTTCCGCCATTTTGATTCCTGCCTCCGGCAGGGGTGGAGAAGTCCATATTTGCCAAACTGTTTGGTTGGTATTGTTTAATGCGAGGACGAACCAATTATTTGTTTAGCTCTTGTTCTTTGGACGAAGGTGTGAGAGGGGAGGTGGGAGGTGTGTCGGAGACGTTGAGGAAGCTCAATTGACTTGGGTTTGGCGGATGGATTGTTGCAGTAGCTTATGTCTTAGTATCTGGCTATATATGTTTAGCAGATAGGTATGTGAGCATGTCCGGCCTAATACAAGGCGCGTGCGTGCGGGGTGGAAAGAGCCGCACGGCGATCTGGGATCCTCTGCTACATAAACCCTGCACACACCATTCCGCTTCAGGCATGGCCAATCTATGTGCAGCACCTTTGGTATCTCTAGCACTCACATGAGTATATACTTTACATGTTAGAGCATCCGTTGAGTTATCTAGTTCAGCACAGTATACATACATTTATTACAGTTATACTATACGTACTCGTTTCACAGCGTGCCCTTCGGCTTAACTGCCCTGCACGACCGGCATTGCTGTTCCTATTTGACGTGGAAAACGTTCACGCAGCGGCCACACACAAACCGTCTTGGTGATGATGGACCACGCCTTTGGGTCTGACGATGAGAAGGAAGGTAATGCACACATCGACAACCGTACGAACCCAGGCGCATCTGTGCTCCACCTGTCTTCTCACATTCCTTCTACCGATTCTGTGCACTCTGTTTCTTCCCTGGGCTTTTGCCTAAACTGTGCATGCATCCTCTTTCAAGTGGACCCAATGAATTTCATAGCTAACCTTAGGCCTTCTCCGCAATACCCAGCTTCCCCTGCCGGCTCCTCCGATAATGATGGCGATGAGATAATGGAGGATGCGGACCCGGATCCCGAAGAGAACGAAGATGAAGATGACGATAAATCGGACGAAAATGCCGAAGATGACGATGACGACCAGAACGAAGATCAAGACGACAATGAGGCTGACAACGAGAACGAGAACGATGATCAAAATGAGGCAGAAGCTGATGCAGATGGCGATGCTATCGGTCAGACCATTCCTCTACTGTCACTCCATCTGATTCTCGAGATTTGAACCTAACTGTACTTACCCCAGACTCACAAAATGCTACGCGTTCACGCTCCACAACTCGCCCTCCTGTCCGCCCGCTTCCAACATTACGTCCAGGGGCTGCTACAGCAAGTTCTTATGACATAGTGCCATATGTTGCTGCCCCACAATCTACAAGCATAAACGCCTTCTGCGCTACACCTTGCATGAGATGGATTTTTTCTGGCGGTAGTGATGGATACATAAGGCGATTTGACTGGTTTGGGAGTATCAACGGGAAGCTTCCTTTGACAGTAGCTCAGAAGCATCCATTTGTTGACAGCGTAACAAGGGTATGAAAAGCTTTTTTTTTTTTTGGCTCATTTGTTTATTGGATTTGAAGTCAGAGAGGACACATACCCGGTCTTGGAAATTTGGGTTAGGAGAAGGTTTTTATTGTTATTATTTTCCTATATTTTAGAAAAATGCCGAGCTGACGTTCGAGAGTACACGTAGGCCGGGATACTCCTATCGTATTGGGATAACGAAGATCCCCCAGGTACGAAAAAAACGATAGCACCTTCTCCATATTCCCCATCAAAAATTGCAAAGCCATATACTGCATTGTTCTTTTCTTTTTTTCTTCTTTTTTCTTTTTCTTTCTTAACCATAAGCTCTCCCAAATATCAGGCCTTTGGTAGTGTAATGTGCTGATTCACCAGAACTTTTTTAGTGAAATCATCACTATTGCATGTACCCGAAACAACGGATGACTTGAAATTGAGTCCCGTCTACAGTTTGGCAGTGCAAAATCAAAGCCTTTGGTTGCTCAGCGGATTAGAGGTAGATTTAGTTTCATGTTTCAATCTTATATTATCGTTTTGCTTAATTATCTCTTCCGAATGTATACTGAGTATCTTATGCAGAGTGGTGGAATTAACCTTCAATCTGTACGCCACGATGAAGGGAAAATAATAACAACTCTCAGGAAACACACCTCCGCTGTCAGCGTTTTGACTCTTTCCTCGGATGAAAGATCGTTATTATCGGGAAGTTGGGATAGAAAAGTTTTCGATTGGGATTTAAATAGCGGTCAAACAACTAGGGAATTTACCGAATCCGCGGGGCAAATATCTAGCATCGCATTTCGGTCGTACAGCACGAATTGGGCCGAAATAAAGAGAGATACCATAATAAATGGTGTTTTCGGGAGCTCAAAGTCGTTAGCAAATGGAATTAACGGCATGAATGGGGCCACAGAAGGCGACGATGCTGATGCGCCTGGAAGCCCAGCTGAGAGTACCATAAGTTATGGAAGTTTATTCGGCGACGACCACGATGATATGGGAATGGGGGACGGTGAAGAGGATGAGATGAGCAAGGCCATTGTCAATGGTTTCAATGCGGAAGATAATGATGGAGGGGACGAAGGCAGAAGAGCAAATGGGGATATGATGGGCGATAATTCAACAACCGCTACAAACGACATGCATAGTAGTAGTCAAACTTTTGGATCGTCAGCTTCTTCTGCCACAGTTAATGGCGTACAGAAAAATACACAGGGCAGCTCTTTCTCTTCAAATCACATACCTACTTCAGCCACTTCTTCCTCTGCATCTTCGTCCGACCAGAATGTATTTCTTGCCTCTTCTATGGACGGGACATTTCGTTTATGGGATCGACGACAACCAAACCCTATAGCGACGAGTACACCGGCAAAGGGGGTCCCACCATGGTGCATGAACGCTTGTTGGAGTACGGACGGAAATTTTGTTTATATAGGAAGAAGGAATGGAACGGTAGAAGAGTACAGCATCCACAAGGGTGTTGGGGAAGCCGCTAGGACAATGAAATTCCCGTTGGGGAGTGGACCAGTATCAGCAGTGACAGCCATGCCGAATGGAAGGCATCTGATATGGTGTGGAAATTTGCTCATCTCTTTCTGCCAATTCCGTCGAAATGGAATGGTTTGATCAAGATAATGAAGAGTAGATACAGCTGACATGAGAGCAAAATAGCGCTTCTTTCGATAACCTTAGATTGTATGATTTGAAAGCGGAGCAAAGTCCGAAACATTCTACAGTACCATTCTTAATCATTCCTGGGCACCATGGGGGCGTTGTCTCTTCATTGTGTAAGTTTTCCTTCCGTACATGCATAGTAGCTATCACTGGCTGGTTATTATTTTATATCTAATGTTTAATACAGATGTGGACGCAACATGCCAATACCTTATCTCAACAGCTGGAAATAGAGGCTGGGAGGGAACGAGCACAGAGGTATTGTTGGGGTATGAAATCGGGTTGATACCTTGAAATATTTTACTGTTTCTTGCGTGTATCATGTAAATACATTACTGTTAAGTGTTGAAGGGTTATTAGGAGTGAGTTACTACAACCAACTACCGGCGTTGCTTTTTTTATTTTTTTTTATTTATTTATTATATATAGGATGCCTTCCCGCTGGTTTATTTGGTAGTCACTAAAGGTTTCTGAATCTATATGTAGTTGGATAGGTAACTAAACCGTACTTGAGTAGTAAGCGATCGAGTATTTTGAAACTTAATCTAGAGTGGCTAAACTTGATAAGATACTCGAGTAAGTATCGTCGATGATATCAACACCGTGTATGAAGCTCAACAGCGTTTAAGAATACTAAACTTAACGACGTCGCTAGCAAGGGAAACCTCGCAGAAAAGGAGGATGTAAAAAGGGATCTCAAAATTTCATCGTTCCCGACCTAGAAGCTCTCTTAGATCTCATTGAAGAGGCCCGCCCGTGTTCCCACCAACAATGGGACAAATTAGTCCCTCGGTATAACAAGGAATACGCTGAACCGAATGGATGATCTTCTTCGTTATTGTACAGGAATTGCCACGCCGTCTCGACACGTGTGTTAAGAGCCAAATTCGAACGTGTTAAGTAGTATCGTCGACGTCATCGTTGCCGGTATTCAATTCGTCTAATTAAGGCCATTGCAACTGCGGCGATCGCAATTTCTTCCTCGCCGTCTACCCTCCGGACGAAGCGATGTCACCCCCAAATTCCAGGTCGTCGTCCATGCTGATTTCATGGGAGTTGATGTTGCGCCTGTTGAGAGGCAGCGAGAGCTTGTTGAGAGCCGCATTTGGATCACCATGCACGTGAGTTGAAGTCGTGAATTTCTATTTCCAGTTAGCCTCAGTTTGCGATCACGAGCAGCTTGTAAGATATCTGAAGGGTTTGTTTAGATCGTCCTCCGTAGATTCTAGGTCTAGAGGGGGAGGGTTCTAGAAACTAGATACCGATCTAGCCGCCAGATAAACCAGCGGAAAGCATCCTTTTTTTATATTTTTATATTTTTATTTTTTTATTGTATCATTTTTTTTTTAAAAAAAAAAAACCTTTTAAGAGCACACTACTAGAATACTTCTCATCTACAATATTACTTTATTCTTACAATCCAGCGCGCCATAGAGTAAAATTACGTCGCACGCTGTCGCCGACGAGAAGGAACGATGGATAAGAAGGACGGGCAAGCTGAGTATGACTGTACTGGTATTAAGTACTAGTACATATACTAGCCAAGAAAGGGCTTAAGAGCGGATAGAAGTATAGCGTATAAATGCTTGTAGACATTACAGGAGATGACTCAATATAAATTTTATTGGGATAATTGTATACACCCAATTTATGTTTTTTTATTTTTCACATTATTTTTCGCTTCCATGCACATTCCACCTCGTGGCACGCTACGAGACTATATAAAGTGGCATTGTAGAAATGGCATTCTAGCGATTTTCCTCACTATATAAAACTACTTTAAAACTGTTTTTAGGATTTTCAACCATTTCGGTTTCATCAGGCGATGGTTTCTCAGGTTTTCCACCTAAATACACACTAAATATATATTAAACCCCAGGCAGAGCTTGTATGGTTCTAGAGGACTGCAGGTTCGGCATATGTATGCATGCGTCCATCTCCAGAGCCCCACCTACTATTAGTACTGTAAGTGCATGTAGAATACTAGCACAATGTACTCTATAGCATCACAGCTATAATGCTCATGATTCACCCGACCTTCCTGAATCGCATAAAATCGTATGAATGGTTTGCAATCACCAGGGTCTAAAATCTCCAGCCTCCTTTTCTTTTGATTCTTCTTTTTCTTTATAGAGTTTTACAGGCCAACCTTACACTCTATCCAATATCTTGTTTCAGCAGCCCAGCAGAACCCGGCAGCCCACGACGCTCAGTTGATCGTTGTCACCTACTCTACTCCATGAGCAGAGTAATCTTGTTTCCAACTGCCAGCTCTCGTTAATAACGAAGAAAATACTAGTAAGCAGTGACGCTAGAGGACGACAAGGACGTTTCTGGCCCTTCGGACTCCTGCGGACTTATCTACATACGTAGCCATTAGTTACGTAATGGTCTCCGTTTTTCGGTGGTGCCTGGAAAATTCCGAGGTGTGAGAGCAAGTGAAATAAGGCTTGAAACTCCGGCAGACCCCATGTCTCGTTCGTGGTCATACAGCCCATGGACATGCACACTAGGCTTACCGTCCTCATACATCACTTGTGTATTTATCTGGTCTCTATGGACTCATTCTGGGTGCATAAACTAATACAGGAAAGAGAAAATCTACGCCTCATGCTGGGCTCTGGCGATTGTCGATCGGGAAAATTTGTATTTCGGCTTTCATCGATTTGTCGTTCACCTTCTACTTCGAGAGTCGACCCCTTATCTTTGTTGAGAACTGAAGGATTGCGTGCTGTGCATCGGCTTTCTCCGGGGAACATTACCTCTTTTCTTTTCTTTTTTTCTCTTTCCCTATAACGGCCAATATGTCACAGTTCAAATTGGATGGTCACAACGACGGCGCACATATTTTGGAGCTGCCAGCGAAGGCTTACTATAGCAGTTAGTGTGCTAATCGAACTTAAATCCCACTTTTCCCCTCCAGTCGGAATACCTATAATCTCCGAGGCGGATGCAGATACATACGACGAAGCATCAAGTACAGGAATATAAATCAACATTATAAATTACGTCCACAATTATGCCGAAACAAGAATCAATACCCGTCGCTGCAAACGTTCTCGGTACAATTGGGACAATTTGCTGGTGCATACAGCTAATTCCGCAAATATGGCGAAATTGGAAAAAGAAATCCACCGAGGGATTGCCGGCTTTGATGTTGTTCATTTGGGCCTTGTGTTTGACACCCTTCCCCATCTCCATCCCATTCGCGCCCCCGTTCCTCCAGCCTCAATACCCAGCCGTCGGAATCAGTCAATTGAATCCCCGGAATGGTGTAAAAATCTGAGGCTGACTTAGATGTTGGCTTTAAGCAGGAGCGCCATTCGGGGTTTATGCGATTGTCCAGGTAAAGTTTGTCCTTATATCTTCTGCGACGTTAGACATGTGCTGACGAAACCGGTGTAACCTTTAGAACTTGAATGTTCCTATCCAAGTGCAAGCACAGATATTTGCGTCCCTCTCGCTAGTGAGTTGGGGTCAATGCCTTCACTATAATAAGTTCAGCTCCCTTTCAGCAATTATGACAAATATGGAATATATACCTGCTAATCGGAGAAAACGAATTTAAATAGTGCATGGAGAAGTTGGACAAGCTCCCTAGTGGTCGTTATCTTAGGCATGCTTTTGGGGGGTATCGAAGCTGCTCTGATCGTTAATCTTCGGCTACTTTATGATCGCGGTACCGAATGGCCCATGTTATTAATAGGGATTATTGCCGCAACCCTTCTTGCTGTCGGACTTATTCCGCCCTACTTTGAGATATGGAAGCGACGTGGCCAAGTAGTCGGAATCGGTTCGATTTCCAGTTCCTTCGCTATCTTCAGTTCCCTCTCTTCCTTCTCTTCACATAGCCAAGGCTAACGCATACTTCTCTTATTAAAAACAGACTGGCTCTTCCTCTGCATCGACTGGTCTGGCGCCTTCTTCTCCCTTATGTCCCTCGTCGCGCAAAACACATTTGACTATCTCGGTGGTGTCATGTACCTCGTATGTCTAGTCCTTGAAACTGGCATCTTCGCTTCCCATGGAATATGGCTCCTGCGAACGAGGAAGCAGCGGAAGGCGCAGAAGAATGATTCGGACTGCGAAGCGGCGAACGGTAATACGTTGGAGAGCACCGAGTGTGAGAAAGGTGGAATGACTGATAGGAGTGCGGCTTTCTGAATATACGACTTTTGCTGGGTAGTAATGATTGTATGAATGACTACGACTGTTAGAATACAATTTTCGGGGAGATATTTGTGGCTGTAAGGAATCTCTTACTGAGAGGTGCTAATTCGGGTGATGGGGAAAGTATAGCCCAAGAAATGTGAAGTCTCGCAGCCGACTTTCGGGTAAACCTGCCAATTAAAAAAGCGGGTGATAGTATATGATCGAAATCACTCGGAAAATATCCCGTAAGCGATAGAGGAATGGTAGTATACTACCGCTCCACAACCACGCAATCCTCATGGCAAAGACACGCACCAAGCAATGTTGCACCCGAATGAAGGCATATTTTTCTATAACGTGATTAAATCGGATGTAACTTAAAATCCAACCGAAGAGTGCTTGGTGAATCAAGCAATGCTATGCGCGCCGGCTCCACAGATCTAATTCACAACTCTATCTCTAATTGGATCCAAAATCGGCAGTCAACCCCTGTCTGTAACCAGTCTCTAGCTAGGCATCATTTAGTGCTAGATTTGATGACTCCCGGTCATACTGTTCTCTGTGCCAAGGCGGAGGTATGGATGGTTTGTAGAGTACAAAGTACACTAAACACCACGTTATTTACCCTAAGCTGTTAGTTGAATAACACCTGACTCTTGTGTATCCCACAAACTCTGTCTCACTTATCAACTGATCACATTACCGTGCTCCTATGGCCCTATCAGTACTCGGTCAGCCTACCTATATCCATGGGTAAGGCAACTAAGAAATGGCCGGTGCACAAATTCTCCGTTTCGGCACAATCACTCGCCCCACACATTTTGCGATCTCTCCCTCTTTTTTTTTTTTTTTTTCCCCAGATATCAGCTTATGTTTATAAATTTACGCAGAAATTGCTTATAAAAATATGTATATGATGATTGCGCTGTATATTACTCTACTCTACACCCTGATTCCCGCACAAAGGCCTCACCAACCCAATAAAAAACTACCGGGATACATCGTCCATAATCAATGATACAATATAACTATGAAAATTGTCTCACTGGATATCTTACATCGCACAGCATTCAAATATCAAATACCCGCCTTGCGAAGCAATAAAGAGAAAGAGGGCAGAGGTGGAAACAAGAAGAGTCAGTCCGTTGCAGTACAAACCAGAAAATATTATCTTCACGAAGAATCACTCGAATTCATAAGAAATCACTCGCCATACTCGATCTCAGGTACCAATTATATGGTAATCCCCGTTCCATCCCGCCTGGTTAAAAAGTCAAAAGGTGGAACAAATTCGCAATGGAAACAACTCCGAATAGAAAGTTTAAACCGAAACCTTATTCAAAATAAAAAAAGAATTTTTAAAAAAAAACAAAAAAAACGCACTTTTTAAGGTTTATTATGGCATAACAGGGCATTTGTATTTACATTAATTCTTCCTTTTCTCTCCTCTTCCCCCAAACCCAAACACAAAAC
>JABYPW010000547.1:4090-24045 GCA_016880775.1 Phymatotrichopsis omnivora | reverse complement strand
GTTAAAAAAAAAAAAAAAAAAAAAAAAAAAAAAAACACATTCCTTGCATGAGTCTTGGTGACCGCTACTAGAAATGCGAGAAAATAACATTACGCCGCTAAGTTACGCTTCCACTGTACACGTAATCTGTACATTAGTGTCTCGCAGAAAAAATTCCTCCCAAATGTTTGTTCACCAACATCCTCCAAAGAATTGCCATCGTGGACCGCTCCGAACACAATCACGGAAACGATTATCTGTCGGCCTAACCCTAACCCACTCGTAAAGTATTCGCGGGAGCGTGTTAGACATCCATGAATGTAGGATTTGTGGTAGTGTTGAAAGCACGTTTTTTGGTTAGAAACTTTAAAAATCCACGCTCAGATTGTATTTAACCTTAAACCCTATGTTTATCGTTTCTCGCGTTATCTTCCTTCGTTTTTTGCCGCCTACGTTTCTCGCAGGAGATCTTTGCAGCCTCGTGTATTTCTTCTCACCGTACACTATATATTACCCCTGCGCATCACCCTCGCTACCGGTTTTTATTCCTTCCCCAGTCTTGTACTAAATTAAAAATATAAATTGGATTTCTTCCCCCTCGCTACCGGTTTTCTGGGTGCATATTAGCGCTCACCTTATACGTGCCTTGCAGCATCTACATGTTGCTCCTCCACCGTCAACCTTCCTACGTGTGTTTGGTACCCGTCCTTTTCTCAGAACGCAGGCCATTTCACAGCATCGCGGCAACCAACACAACCAAGGGGTTGTTTTAGTGCCCCTAATAAAGGAAATGCGTTTGTTCATGCAAAACAAAAACCCATGAATAATTTGATTTTTTTAGAGTCGGATAACAACTACACATTGTAGCTATGCATACAGCGAATATTACCTAGATTTTTGCTTTAAATTATCGCATTTTTTGCCCTGAGTTGTGGTAACTTTTGCGAAGGTGAATTTTGCGAGACTGTTTAGGCATCGTCCACCATAACACCGCCGTTTCATAACTTGTAAGGTATGATAAGCAGGATACATATATAAATATTGAGCAAACTGCCACACGCTTGGCCTATAACTTTTCAATATGTCACACTAGTTCTCTCACTTTTCCCCGAGTATATAACCCATTGCGACAAGCCGAAGTGAGAGTAAACAGGTCTGAAAAAATTGATGGACAGTTTTGCTGACCCGTCGCGCAGACAGCGAGAGGATGGAATGCGAGAAAGAGGCAGATGTTTTTTTTTTTTCTTCCTTCTCGTCATTTTGCATCACCTTACATGTAATTTTTTGCCTCGATGGGAGCTAACGAGAGGGGGCGCTTGGTTTTCAGCACAAGCGAAAATGCAACCGTAAGCGTTACGAGCGCTGCATGCTCGTTCGCTTTCGTTACAATATACCTCTTAAGGCCACACCCTGTATTGTCACCTTGGTTTATCAGGTAGACATCGCAAGCAAAGTGATGTTGTAGAGAATGTGGCATTTTTGAAAAGTTATGCGCTAAGCGAATGGTACTGTAAATTGTGGAACATGATGAATTGATCATAGCATTGTTCATACATGTTACGATGTGTATGCAGTCTCAAGTATACGGTAGATTCCACGCAGTGTGTATACATCCGGTTCAAGTTAACGTATGTTGTATTTCTTGTGGGGGGCCGATGAGATACAGACGACGTAATTTGATTTCGCGAAGATGTTCAGCGGCTTTGATAACTGGAAGTGAAACAGGAGTACCTGACTATGCTGTCGACTCCGAGTGCTTACTGTCGGTAGATAAATGTAATGTGCATACACTAGTATGTTTTTAACACGGAAGTGTGGGCAAAAAAATCCCGAAATTCTGAACTCATATTCATGGCACTACGAAGCATTCAAATACAACCCAAGTAGATAACTGACTAATACAATGCCCAATACAGTCGATATCCGAGCATGACCACTATTTACTCAAGTAGCTTTCTCCCATACGTGCAATAAAATTCCGAGTACACGTGATACTTCGGGTTCCTCAGGTCTAGGTTAACTTCCAGCATAAATGCATGTACCTGCTCTACACTCCAACCTAAAACTCTCGTAAAAAGGCCAAGAACGACCCCGTCACTACAGTCCAACATAAGTTGTTGCCAATACGTTCCCAACTTTTTGTGATGATTTCCTTCTGCCCAACGACCTATCGGAACCTTCGTAATCTTCTCGCCGATCTCAACACATCCTAACTCCCGCAAAGAATTTGCTATGCCCGGCGCAACAGTATTGGACTCCCTCCCAGCCATAGCCCATCCTTTATCCCAATTATCAATCAATGCAATCAATGCACTAGTTTCAGGGAGGGAGCCGTCGTCGGTGGTGAAAGGGTTGGAAAAATCGTGCACTTCAATCCAGCCTCCTGGCTTCAGTGCTTGAAACACTTGACGGTAGAGTTTTGGCCAGTCGGTGATGAATCCCCCCATTGTTCGAATAAATATGAAATCGAATGACTCGTCTTTGTACTGCCACTCGTCCTCTAGATCATCCACCTCGAAGATGATATTTGGAGAAACCAAATTTGGTTGGATGGGGCTAAGATCTACTCCGATAACATGGGCATTCGGATGATCACTACTCATATACGAGTGACAATTAGTGATAGGAAATTGTTTGTGGTATGAGGACATACTCAGCAAATTGAATCGCCCATATTCCGGTACCGGTTCCGACATCTAAGACTCTTTGCGGATTCCAATCATTCCCAACAGGAGCCACGAAAAGTTCCCCTCGAAGCGCCAGTAACATGCAGTGATGCATAAGGTCCATTCTATCTTGCTCTGCTTCATCGTTTGGTAACATGTATTTTCCCTACGAAATCATTAACGACTTTCTATCGGGCCTCGTGTTGCATTTTAGACTGAATCTCTTGAGATCACTTACCTCCTTGTACCCGTGATACCGTCGCCCATTTTCGAAAACATGGTTTTTAGCTGCACTGGTTAACGACGTAGTATCGTCCTCTAGGCCAGAGCAGTAGTTGGAATCAGCATATTCCGATTCAACACCCGAATCCGCGTCGAATTCGAAGGCGGACATGGTGAAAGCAAGTTCAAAATGCAAGATTTCGCAAAGGTGTGTTCCCAGGGTAAGATGCGACCGCCCCGAGATTTTAGGGAAGGTGAACGAACATGAATAGTACCTCAGTAACCGCACGCACACGTATATATATTGAGCGACGCCGAAACAGAGGCGGTCTCGGCAAATTTTTGAGGATGTTTACAAATGTTCCATGCACGTTATTGCAGCATGTACATGTAGTTACGTATGGATACATGTCAACGTGGTAGCAAATACCGGTACGGTATACAAATACAGCAAGACTTGGAACCAAGTAACGCATAACCTGCCCGAGCTATGATTAACAGACAATAAAAGACCTACATATTCAGTACATATAAGCAGCAAGTAGCAGAGTATTTTTCAATTGAAGCTGCGGGGTACGAATGTATATTTTACCGCAAATTCCATTGCGAGCTCAATATTATTGAGTTTTCCTGGTCTGTTGTTAAACGCTACACACTGAAAACTGCAATTTTTCGTGCCCACCATAACACCGACCGCTGCTTCAGAACTTGTAGTAACGTTCATTCTAAGTTTCCGTTCTGTTTTCATACATCGTTACTTACCATTTCCACCTGAACGTTCCATGTTATCAAATGTCATTTTCCAACGAGTTCTGGCAAGTGTCAAGGAATAATCTTTGCCTGAAAAAATTTAGTGCGCGTACAACGAAGTTTTAGTAAAAGAAAAGTTTGCAGGGTTAGGTGGAGTCTCTTCTTCATTACCATATATACGGTGTGTCTTGATATTGAAAATATATTTCTCCCGTGACGTCCGATCTCTTCCACAGTCTATCGCTCACACTCAGCATATCACCAAAATCAAAAACATTAGCATCTAGCAGCTGCAAGCGTGCAGCAACCGAAGGACCTCACGTAAGCCGGGAGCTAATAACTATCTGCTTGTATCGGATCTTATGAATGCGATGAAACACCCGGATATGTTGACAGCCGGCCCGCGGCCGCACCCGGGCAACCGATAAAAAGAAAAAAAGAAAAAAAGAAAAAAAAGGAAAAAAAAAAATTCAGCGCTCAAGCCTGAACATGTCTGTGCACCATTTCCTTACCACTATACTAAATAGAGGTTTGTTACCCTTTACAGAAACGACACAGAAACGACGTCACAGCGGCTCAGCAGGCGCAACCAAACAGTTTTTTTGTCAATACAAATTTGTTCAAGATTCTTGAATAGCGGTCTCCATGACAAATTGATCGTAGCTGTTGTTATCCGTACATGTTAGTTTGTCTATGCAGCTGCAAGAATCATCCAATAAACTCTACGCGCTGGATACATGTGGTGAAGGATAGTTGATGTATTTCTTGCGGGGGGCCGATGAGATAGAGGCGACGTAAATGGCTTTCGCGAAGATGTCCAGCGGTCCCGAAAAATGGAAGTGAAACAGGGGGACCTGGTTATACCGTCGACCGAGTGCTGATCACCGCGATCGGTATCTAAATGTAATGTGCATGTGTGATAGTTTGCTAACACCGAAATGTTGGCAAAAAAAAAAATATGCCGAAATTTTGAACTCATATTCATGACACTACAAAGTTTTCAAGTACATTCCGGGTGGGTAATTAAATAATAAAATGATCAACACAGCCGACACCCGAGCAGGAGAACTATTTATTAAAGTGGCTTTCTTCCATACGTGCAATAAAACTCCGAGTACACGTGGTACTTCGGGTTCCTCAGGTCCTCTTTAAGCTTCGGTATAAATTCATCTACCTGTTCTTTACTCCAACCTAAAACTCTCGTAAAAAGGCCAAGAACAACTCCTTCCATAGCATCCAACATATGCTGGCGCCAATACGTTCCCAGATTTTTTTGATGATCTCCCTTTACCCAACGACCTATGGGAAATTTCGTAATCTTCTCGCCAATTTCAACACATCCTAACTCCCGTAAAGAATTTATTATGCCCGGTGCAACAGTTTTATACTCCCTTCCAATCATAGCAGCTCCTTTATCATAATTATCGAACAAGGCGGTCAACGCACTAGTTTCAGGGAGTGAGCCATCGTCGGTGGTGAAAGGGTTGCCAAAATCGTGTACTTCAATCCAGCCTCCTGATTTCAATGCTTGAAATGCTTGACGGTAGAGTTTTGGCCAGTCGGAGATGGATGCTTCCATTGTTCGAATAAATATGAAATCGAACGACTCGTCTTGGTACTGCCACTTCTCCTCTATATCATCTAATTCGAAGGTGACGTTTGGAGGAACCCAATCTGGCTGAATAGGGCTAATATCCACTCCGATAACCTCAACATTTGGGTGATCACTACTTATATACGGGTAATAATTAGTGGTAGAAATTGTTCGTGGGGTGGAAAACGTACTCTGCAAATTGAATCGCCCATATTCCAGTACCCGTTCCGACGTCCAAGACTCTTTGCGGATTCCAATCATTCCCAACAGGAGCTAAGAAAAGTTTTCCCCGAAGTGCCAATAATGAACAGTGATGCATAAGGTCCATTCTATCCTGCTCTGCTTCATCGTTTGGTAACATGTATTTTCCCTACGAAATCATTAACGACTCTCTATCGCGTTTCGTGACGCGTTTTGGCTTGGACCTCCTAGAATCACTTACCTCCTTGTATCCGTGATACCGTCGCCCATTTTCGAAAACATGGTTTCTAGCTGCACTAATCAACGATGTAGTATCGTCTTCCAGGCAAGCATAGCAGTTGCATTCGGCATGTTCTGATTTGGCACCTGGAATCGAATCGACTTCGAAGGCGGACATGGTGGTAGCAAGTATAAACCGTGAGATTTTCCAAAGGTGTGTTCCCGGGGCAAGACGCGACTACTCTAAATTCTAGGCAGGCGAAGGAACATAAATAATGCCTTAGTAACTACATATCTTTTTGGTGGCGAAGTCTACTCTAAAACAGGGGGTCGTCTTGGCCTTTATCCGAACTTTCGAGGAGGTTTCCACGCACGTGGTTTCGGGCGTGTACTTGCATGTCAACATGCTAGCCAACACAGGTTTTGGATGCAGACACACCAAAAATTCGAACCGAGTAACGAATATTTGCTTAAACTGTGATAAACTAGATAGAAAAAACCTATGCATAATTTCAATTAAAGCTGCGGGACACGAATGAATTTTTTTACATTGCGAGCTCAAGTTTATTAAGTTTTTCTCCTCTACTGTTAAACATTATACACGTGAAAACCGCAATTACTCATTTGCGGAATTACCAGATGCTGTGAAAGATGGACTAAATTCATTTCCATTATCCATTCGTAAATACGTAAAT
Source organism: Phymatotrichopsis omnivora (assembly GCA_016880775.1). Classification (NCBI taxonomy): domain Eukaryota; kingdom Fungi; phylum Ascomycota; class Pezizomycetes; order Pezizales; family Rhizinaceae; genus Phymatotrichopsis; species Phymatotrichopsis omnivora. The sequence continues at coordinate 17,719 of JABYPW010000547.1, read as the reverse complement.
CAAAGTAATCACCGATTGCAAGCATAGGTAGATGGATTAATCCCTAACCCTAACCCTAACCCCGAGAGTCAGCACTCAAAGTTGATAGTATAACCGGATGTTCTTGACCCACCTTTGGTTTTCATAACCGCCGAACATCTTCGCGAAAGCCGATTACATCGTCTCTATCAAATCGGCCCCCGCAAGAAATACAACAGTAAATTATCGTTAAACGGATGTGGTCGCTGCGGGGGGCTTTTTTGGTAATACTCGCGGCTGCGTGGACATATGGTGGGCGATGCCTAAACCGTCTTGCAAAATTCACCTTCGAAAAAAGTAATATTCATGACACTACGAAGCTTTCAAGTACAGTTAAATTACTGGATAATACAATGGTCACTACAGTCGATATCCATGCACAAGCACTATTTTACAAGTGGCTTTCCGCCATACATACAATAAAACTCCGAGCACACCCGGTACCTCGGGTTTCACATGTCCTCGTTAACTTTCAGGGTAAATGAATCTACCTGCTCCCTACTCCAACCTAAAACTTTCGTAAAAATGGCAAGGACGATTCCTTCAACACTACCCAACATATACTAACGCCAATGCATTCCCAAATTTTTGTGATGATTTCCTTTTGCCCAATGATCAATTCGAATCTTCGTAATCTTCTCGCCAATCTCAACACATCCCAACTCCTGCAAACAATTTGCTATGTTCCGCGTAATATTATTAGGCTGTCTTCCAGCCATAAGCGATCTTTTATCCCAATAATCAACCAATGCAGTCAATGCACTAGTTTCAGGGAGCGAGCCGTCATCAGTAGTGCAAGGGTTACAAAAATCGTGTACTTCAATCCAGTCTCCTGGCTTTAGTACTTGAAATGCCTGACGGTAGAGTTTTGGCCTGTCGGAGGTGAGTCGTACCATTGTTCGAATTAATATGAAGTTGAATGACTCGTCTTGGTACTGCCACTTTTCCTCGATATCATCCACCTCGAAGGTGATTTTGGAGGAACCCAATTTGGTTGGATGGGGCTAATATCTACTCCGATAATATGGGAATTTGGGTGATCACTACTCATATGCGAGTGGCAATTAGTGGCAAGAAATTGTTCGCAGCATGGAAAACCTATTCAGCAAATTGAATCTCCCATATTCCGGTACCGGTTCCGACGTCTAGAATTCTTTGCGGATTCCAATCATTCCCAACAGGAGCTAGGAAAAGTTTTCCCCCGAAACGATAGTAATAAGCAGTGATGCTTAAGGTGCATCCTGTCTTGCTCTGCTTCATCGTTTGGTAACATGTAATTTTCCTACGAAATCATTAACAACTCCCTATCGCTTTTTGATTTGCATTTTAGCCTTAACCCTCTAGGAGGACTTATCTCCTTGTACCTATGATACCGTCGCTGGTTTTCGAAAACGCGGTTTTTAGCTGCACTAATCAACGATGTAGTATCGCTCTCTAGGGTAGAATAGTAGTTAGAATCGGCATATTCTGATTCTAAAAAGTGTTCCCGTGGTAAGGCGCCACTGCTCTGAGATTCTAGGGAAAGTGACTGAACATGAATGGTGCCTCAATAACTACATGTACGTGCTCGGAATGAGTATTTTTGGGCCGGGAAGAAATAGGAGCTCCCTGAAATCACGTATGCACGTGCTTGTGGTACAAAGATGTATACTGTAGCCACAAAACGATTTTGTGAACTAAGAGTAGTCCGCCATCTAATCGGGTACGGATGGTGTTTTCGGATAGCAGTTAGCGAGGTATGGAGGGCAAAATGAACTTTGTTAGGTGGCAAGTGGCGGTGCATGACTTTTCTAGAGAAACAAGTATCAATTGCGCGACAAAGACTAATAATTCGTGCATATAAAAAAGACACCGCTACAAACACGGCCACTTTCTGTTGAGATGTGTGCGTCTCGTACTATGGAGGGTTTCGTGTTAGGGAATTTTCTCCTCTTTTCCTCGTTCTTTTAGGCCAATTTTAGTGTAACCTTGGCACATCGTCTGGTCTTGGCATGTTGCGGTTCTAGCGTATAAAAGGGCCGTGTGTTCGCAACAATTAGAAAGACACCTTGGGTGGTTTTAGAGCATAGCCGCGATGGCTGCATCTCGCTTATTCCTTCCCAAGTCTTGTACGAATTAAAAATATAAATTTGATTTCCCCCCAACAATTAGAAATACAACTTAGGTACATTCTCTCCTCACACACACGTGCCTCTACCCTTTTCCTTTTTCTTTCACTTTCCACCTAACAAAGTTCACTTTACCCTCCATACTTCGCTAACTGCCATCCTAAAACACCATCCGTTCACGAGTAGTAATAATGTATTAACGTTGGGAGCTCCAATGCTGGAGCCCAAATTCGCCCCCGGAGCTCCCGCAGAGCATTCCACTGCTCTGACCAATTGGAAGCCAGGCCAGTTTGGAGTATGTACCACGAACGCCTTTCAAACGTGAGTACCCCTATTATCCTTTTTTTTTCCCCAGCGCTAGTGTACGAAAGTGATGGTGATACATGCCTACATGTCTCAGCTGCATACATACATGTTTTACCCGGAACGCCTTTTTAGTGCTAGCATTTTAAAGAGCCGCACGCTAAACGCTAGTATCCAAAAGCTTTTATAATTAAGCAATATTTATGTTCATTAACTCTCCTATAATTTCAGAGCAGTCACGTCTTATGCCGGGAACACACCTTTGGGAAATCTCGCAGTTTGAACTTGCTTACACTATGTCTGCCCTCGAAGTCGATTCGGATCCTGGTGTCGAATCAGAATATGCCGAATCCAACTACTGTTCTGGCCTCGAGAGCGATACCACATCGTTGGATAGTGCAGCTAAAACCTATGTTTTCGAAAATGGGTGACGGTATCACGGGGTACAAGGAGGTAAGTGATCTCAAGAGGTTCCAGCTAAAATGCAACACGAGGCCCGATAGAAAGTCGTTAATGATTTCGTAGGGAAAATACATGTTACCAAACGATGAAGCAGAGCAAGACAGGATGAACCTTATGCATCACTACTCATTACTTGCACTTGGGGGGGGAACTTTTCCTAGCTCCTATTGGGAATGATTGGAATCCGCAAATAATCCTAGACGTCGGAACCGGTACCGGAATATGGGCGATTCAATTTGCAGAGTACGTTTTCCATGCTACGAACAATTTCTTGCCACTAATTGTCACTCGTATATGATCAGTGATTACCCGAGTGCCCATGTTATCGGAGTAGATCTTAGCCCCATCCAGCCAAATCGGGTTCCTCCAAACATCACCTTCGAAGTGGATGATATCGAGGAAAAGTGGCAGTACCAAGACGAGTCGTTCGACTTCATTTTTATTCGAACAATGACACCATTTATTTCCGACTGTCCAAAATTCTACCGCCAAGCATTTCAAGCACTGAAGCCAGGGGGCTGGATTGAAGTGCACGATATTTTGAACCTTTTCACCACTGACGACGGGTCACTCCCTGGAAATAGTGCATTGGCTGGTTTGTTGGGTAATTTTGATAAAGGATTGGCTATGGCTGGAATAGAGTACAAAACTGTTACACGAAGTACAGCAAATTCTTTGCGGGAGATAAGATGTGTTGAGATTGGCGAGAAGATTACGAAGATTCCGATAGGTACTTGGGTAAAGGGAAATCATCACAAAGTTTTGGGAACATATTGGCGTCAGCAAATGTTGGGCATTGTTGAAGCAATCATCCTTGCCCTTTTTACGAGAGTTTTAGGTTGGAGTAAGGAGCAGATACATGCATTTATACCGAAGGTTAAGGAGGACTTGAGGAACCCGAAGTACCATGGGTACACAGAGTATTCTTGCACGTATGGGAAAAAGCCACTCGAATTATGCTTGTATCGGATATCGACTGTATTGGCCACTACATTGTCTCAGTTATCTACCTGATTTGTATTTGAAAACTTTGTAGCGTAATGAAATATAAGTTCACAATTTCTACACATTTGCTACCAACACTTTCGTGTAAAAAGCATACTAGTACATGCATATTACATTTATACATCGACAGTCAGCACTCAAAGTGGACAATATAATCAGTTGCCCCTGTTTCACTTCAAGTTTTCATAACTGCCGAACACCTCCGCGAAACCAATTATGTCGCCTCTATATCATCGATCTCTGCAAGAAATACAACATAAGTTATCTTTAACCAGATGTGTTCGCCGTGTAGAGATTATTGGACGATAGTTGCAGCTGCATTGACATAATAACATGTATAAACAACGCTAACAATGATCAATTCACCATGCATAGCACTATTCAGGAATCTTGGGCAGATTTATAAGGCCACTCGCTTGCCGCATAACTTTTCAAAATGCCAATCTCTCTACAATACCAATTTGCTTGGGATAGTGTAACCAATAAATCGAAGCAACAAGACAAAGTGTGGCTTTAGAGGTACACTGCAGTGAAAACCAATGAAAATTCAGTTCTAGTAAACTTTACGGTTGCATTTTCGTGCCTGTGTTCCATGTTCTTTAAAAACTAAGCTCCCCTCTCATTATCCCCAATAGAAACAAAAATTATATGTAAGGTAATGCGAAATCGAAAAAAAGAGGGAAGAAATAGAAATAAAAAATCTCTATCAACTTGTGCATAGAACAAGCCAATTTCTCACAGAATATAAGTTTTAGTACCGTCTCTCTCCAAGAGCGAAACTTTTTTTGCTTTTCATAAAAGAAAAAAAAAAAAAAAACCAATCTTCCCCACAAGCGCTAGCGTGCCTCGTTAAGGAAAACGACAAAAAAGTATCAAGCGTTGTGTAAAAGCGTTTCTTGCTTCATTCCATCACTCAGCAGATGGCTTTTTATAATCAAAGTGTGTCATCTCTTAGGGAAACTATATTTCTATGTGGCAATAACCTAACGTGGACTACTTAAACCAGTTTACAAGATTCAGAATAAGTACGAGAATTGGAGGTCGTTACGCTTGAATGCAATCTTCAGAGAATGGAAAGTGAGAATGGAACGAGAATGGAAGTTTCATTTTCAAACGTGAATTCCCCTATTGGAGCAACCGGAACATCGCTCACGGCACCCGACCCGAACTTAGCAGCACCAAAAATACATGTAAAAATATCAAGAATATATAAACTAAATTCAATTTATTATATTTTATCCTCATTTCTCTAGCATTTGGCTATTTGGGTTAAGGCTTTTCTTTTTCCCCCCCCCCCTTTTTTTTTCTCTCTCTCTTCGATTGCGCTTTTTTTTCCCCCCATGAGATCAGGAACGGGAGGATAAATTACTCTGCGAAGTTGAATGCTGGGAAGTAGGATTTTTGAGTTGGAGATTATGATTGATATGTTTTTGTATAGTTATTTATACTGAGTACCTTCCACGTTCATGTACAATTTATCCACTTTCTGTATGGATATACTTTCGAGAGAAATCGAGGAAAAATGCACATTATAGTTGAAATTAATGTACATGTGCATGCACACATTTCAACCGAGGTTGGAGGATTATAGTGAAGAAGGTGAACAAGAAGGAAAAGTGTAGAATGTTTGCGAGAACCTTGTCATAAAATCCAGCGAGCTGACGAACCACATTCAACCGCACGCACACGTATTCTTAAACATGGGGACGGTGCATCTACAGCCGCGGTAACTTTTTAGCAAAAAATAAAATACAGTAGAATATAGTTACTAGAACATAGTCTCTTGAAACCCCAAAGCAACCCAAACTTTGTTTCATGATTCCGATGAAAAATAAATGATTAGACTTACAAATAAATAAGTAAATTTATGGCAGGATTAGCGGAAACTTGCAAAAAAATGTTCCGCAAGGCGTGACCACAACAATTGCGCCAGGGTCGCCAACAGACATGTATATTTGACCGATGATACGGTTACTCGATGTGAAGCCGCGTCCGCTGAAATAATTGCATCACTATCCTTATTGAAGAAGCTCAGGGATAGCATTAATAGATTTTTAATAGACACCAGCTCAGATTAGAAGCAACAGCGCTTGCCTATTTCTTCCAGGCAAAGATAATTAGCACAAAAATAAAACGAATAAAGTAAACTAAATAGAATAGTTTGCAGCAATTTTCTTGTATATCTTTGCTCATGTTATATCACTGTTGAAGGTGCAATTTCGAGCCTATGGGATCATGAGGTATCACTCACAACATCCCCGCAATCTCGATTCCGGGGGGCATACCAGACCGATATACTTGATTTTGCACCGAGCAGTACAGTAAATTCGTTCAAATAATTACAGATCGACAAAGAAGATTTACATCCGCATCCGCCACAGGCGTAGTGTCCTTATATACAGACAATAAAATTTCCAGTAAACATCATATTTCGAATCCAGTAGATCTTCATGGCTTACATTCGCTGCAAATGCATCCACTACCTGGCCTTCCCTTATCGGTTCCGGCGCCGGACTTTGTATTGACAAATAGCCACTAACCCCCGTTCTCCGGATGTAATGTGGAAGCAGCTTTAAAGCTGTTCCGAAGCCTCTTTAGTGCCGAATATGTTATCGTGATATCGCCGAAAGCAGCTTTAACACTATATCAAAACATTTCAGACATATTCTGGAATAATAGTAATCGTGAGAGAATACGTATCAGTTATGCTACGCACTTTGAGAACTGAAACCATACCCATGGACTTGGAGTTTATGACGAAACCGGAGTGTGTAGCAAGCCAATAGCGTTGAAACCGAGTTCACGTCGCTGCAAATCGTACCCTGCATTATCCTTTCAATAGTTGTGTTGTCCGCGCTGGTTTTCGGTGGGTAATACAGGATTTTGCCAACACCGTCGTGGGCGAGGATTTGGTCTTGCAGATAGAGCTACATGCACCACGTGTTAAGAAGTTTTGGTTGTCTTGCCTTGGATCGCTGTTTTCGAGTTATTTCTACCACCGCCAACAAATCAACGTCACAGCATGGAATCTGAAGCCAGCTCCCCTGTGAAACAATCCTATCTTATTAACAGCCCTTGTCCAAGAAAATAACTAAAACTAAGAATGCGCAAGAATGTTCGCTGCCACGAATTGCTAAGCCACGTCTGCCATCATCCAAAATGTGCTCCATGATAACATATCTAGTGATACTCGTTAATAAACAACAGAGACACGATCCGATCATCCGATCAAACCGCTTCACCCGACTATACGCTTCTACGTTGGAACAGAAAAACGTCATTTTACAGGGGCTGCGGCCAACTGTCTCTGAATATTACAGTCTGGCCGGGCCTGGGGAACGGGAATTACGCGGTCCATAATCTAGACAGATGCCTATAGTCTCAGGGATGCTTCTGCATGCAAAACTACAACAAGGTATTAGAATCTGGTAATGATACCAATTCTCCATATAAGGAAAATTAAGCGTACGTACAAGAACTCTATATAGCTGCACCTTGCTATAGTTACTCGTTATCCCGGATATCCGCTATACCACATGGATTCTTCTATGTAACCACTTAATTTCCCTGCCACTTCCACTAGCTATACCACAAGAACAATTGTAGTAAATCCATGCAGATTCTCCATATTTTCCACTCCTGTCGACTAACGAAATTACTTGCTATACTGTACAAATACTTTTTTTTTTTTGTTCTTGCGTTTTAATCAAGCCTTTCAACACAGCATCATCAAAAAAATTTAGGCTGCTCTCATCACAATTCCATTCATCTTTAAAGGCTAACTTTTTTGCGCTGATGGGGTGGTGCATGGCGATGAAGTGGAATTGTAGCTTTGTCGATATCACCAGTATCTCCGTGCTTGCGCCGATTAGTGAACTCATTATGCTATTTAAATTTTACAACTACACTGACAAGAAGAGGGAAGTCGCTATATTTCGTGTTTGGATACCTTGAAACGAGGAGACACAGGTCATATTTCTCAATTAGTGTTAAGTCTTTCCTTTTTAAAGTTTAATTTTTTTCGGTGGCATCGCCTATTCCTTTGAGCTAGGTAGGCAAAATAAAAATACAAAAAAAAAAAAAAAAAAAATATTAAGCGCTTCCCGAAATCAAACTCCAAGACAGAAATTCCAGAACTTTACTGCACACTCATAGCTATCTTTATTTTGAATATATTTAATGATAATGATAATAGTATTTCCTATTTTAAATGTTAGAATATTTAAATTCATCATTTAAAATTTATAATATCAATCCTGCTAACTGATTTCTATGGCTGAGACCGGTTTTTCTCCTTTTGCATACAGTGATCACTCCTACGTATCCACTCCAGGGTTTATGTTTGTGAACCAGTGGATATATTCCTACCTGCCTCCATATACTATAGATTTATTGATTGTAATATGAGATAGTACTATATGCAAATTGGGATATTCATTTGCCATCATTGAACTTCCTATATTTATAAACCATAAATATATCTTATTAGACTATACAATAGTGACTGATAGGAAATCAAAATCTTATATCTTATTAGACTCAGAATAGTAAGTTTATCATTAGCAGGTTTTAACAGTCTTAATTTTATGCCATTTCTTATGCAATATTATGTCATAATCCATGAATAATTCAACTTAGTACTTCTAGCTTCTAAGCCAGAATAACTTTTTAATTCTGGAAAATTTTGTGTACCTATGTAATAGCTTTAAACAAATCCTGTTTTTCATAGAAACTAATTAGTAACTGAATAAACCTTAGAAAAAGTATGAGGCATATTACACAGAGTTGTGAAAAGCTAATAATGATTACTAAGAAAAGATTAGATATAAGATTTGGAAAATATTTCATTAGGAAGATGATTTAATAGCTCCTAGTAAATGGTATTAAATGCTATTACTAATATTTATTCTAAACTTTCTACCTTTTACATATTAACTCAGTGGAAAATATTTCTAGCTAATAATATCCTCTAAAAAAAAATCTCATAAGATCTTATGGGTAATTAAACTAAGATGCTAATTTTAGTTCAACTATTCTTTTTTGTTTAGATACCCCTTTCCTATAGAGATTATGAATTTATTTTTGATAATTAGAAATATTTAAATATTATTCAATCATTTATTCTCAAGAATTTCTCAAGACATATAATTATATATATTGTGTAAATTAGGCTGAGTATTATATTTACCAATATAATAAATAAGTTTTTACTAGCTGGAGACATTGCTAAATGAAAATGTATTTTGTTCACAACAATCTTTTTAGTTGTATATATATATACATGTGCATTTTTTTTATTTTTTTTATTTTCTTTTTTTTATTTAATATTTTTTTTTCTTTATTATCAAAAGATATATAAATCACATTAAGGATTAACATATCACTCTTAAAAATAATTTTGCATATTCATATAATTTTTAACTACTCCTCTACTTTAGTATTTGCAATTTCCTAATGAATATTTCACTATAACAATATTCACGATTCTAATAAAACTCTTCTAGCCTAGTAAAAATGGCATCTACTTTCTTTTAATTTTCCTAATTAGCATATGATACTATAGATCATAATAGCAAATCTATCCAGCATAATATCCTTGGTACTGAATTTAAAGGCCTTAGTCTAGGTGTGATGTTAAAGCTAACACTTTTACTAGAAGAAATACAGTATGTCCATTATCTAAATCACCCCTAACATCTAATCTTTTCTTTAATACTTTACTATTAGCCTAGTCAAAAAAAAATATTGGATGAAAATGCAAACAGTATCTGCAATTTTCTACACCTAATACCTATTATTATAAAGGCTTTATACATCTAAAAATATGTTAACCTATTGCATTTGAAGGTATCAAAATAGCAGGTATATACTAGTTATGTTTGATTCCAAGGGTATTTCCTAGGTGATAGAATTTTAAAACAATAGGGAACTGTTGTATAGAAATAAAATCCTCTTTTCCAAAGGGATAGTTTTCAATTTAAATATATATCTTTAACTCCTACATATAATCTAGGTCTGTAATCTCAAAAAAAAAATCAGATTCCAGGATTAGGTTACTCCTTAGCAATTAAAATTCTAGAACTGATACTATAATATATATAGTTCTTCAGTAATGTTTAACATATTGCCTGGTATTACTGATGTAATAGTGCCATTATAGTTGCACATATTATCATTCCATTTATGTAGTAGTCCAGACCTATGCATAGCTACATATATTCAAATATATATAAGGTTAACATTTCGCAGTTTTATCATTAGTAGAAATTTTATGATCATCTAGCAAACCAAACCCACACCTAGAATAAAATCTACCATTATTTCTCACTCTTCTCAAGTCTAGTGCTATTATATAATATACTAATCTCCAAACATAATCTCTTCTTCTATTTCTACACTTACCTAATACCCTATTTACACTCTTATAACTTCTTGAATATCAACAAAAACTATACTTTGTGAAGATTCTATCTCTTTCTTTATATTTATACCTCTACATAGTAGTTTTCTTTGCCTAATTATTAGTATTTCAATTATGCAAATTCATTTTTTTGTCCTTTTACTTTTAATGTTGACGAGCTTCAGTCTCTTATCACTCCAATGCACGTATCGACAAACTGTAAGTTTACTGGACCTCTCTATAGAGCTCATGTATTCTTTCTTGTTAATCAGAAACAGTTTAAAGTATGATGGTCATTTTTAACCATGGAGGCTCATGCTTAACATATACAAGTCTTGAGGTCGCCTTCGGCTCGCTTCCCCTTCAGCTCGTTTATTCATGCACTAGACAGAGGTAATAAAAGAAAAAAAAATTAACCTTAATTAATTCAGCAGCAATTCCCTATATGCAATGTTCCTCGTAATGGACTCTCCATCCCTCATTAATACCATACCATAACTGCGATGCTTGATGCGAGAGAACGCCGCATACAGTTGTCCATGCATAAATACTGGTCGCCGAAGATCTACCCCAACACGATCCAACGTAAGGCCTTGTGCACTGTGGAATGTCGCTGCATAACCTAGACGAGGCGGAAACTGCTTTCTCCGGAAGGTCCAACGCTCTCTGCACATCTGATGATAGAAATTAATGCGGGACAGAAAAAAATCATTATATCCATCTTCTCTTCGTGCATCTTCTCTTCGTGCACTGATCAGCCTAACCTTAACCAAACATCTGCCTATTTCCAATATCACGATACGTGCATTCTTGATCGCGCCATGCTCAACCGAAAAGTTCCGCATAATTGTGCACACGGAACCAACCTTTAACTGCAGCTTATGCGCCGGCAATCCTTTAGGAGTCATTGAATTTAGAAAATCCTGCGACGCCATAGGATGATCAATGACTTGTCCGTCATTTTCCTCAACACTATCCGCACTAAACAGAACGTGAGATGCATTCGGCAGCCAATTTAGAAGATATCGTTAACTTCATCAACTTGTGTATTAAGTGTACACAAAACGGAACATGCTGAACATTCTTGAGGACATTCAAGAACAGCAGCTGGATAAACAAATTCTAGCAATTTATGCAGATCGGTAGTGCGTGGCAAAATATCGATCTTAATATCGGTTTAATCCGCGCCAGGATTGCCATCTCCGACTGAATCAAAGAATTCAGCCAACCCTAGATCCATAGCATTTTGTAAAACTGTATTAAGGACAAAGCATCAAAAACAATACCTAAAAGAGAACTGCGAATTGATGCATCTAATGTAGCAGTTTTGCCACCAACCGCAACAGGTGCAGTTTATCGAAAGTCTCCGGCAAGCAGTAATAGTTTCCCACAAAATGCACAGTTGATGTTCAACACGGCACGCAATACTTGGTCGACGGCTTGAAAAACTGCTCAATTTGCCATGGGAACGTCGTCCCATATAATTAAACTCGACTCTCGTAAGTGTGTAGCTCGAGAATCAGAGGCATTCATTGTCGATTAAACCAACTGATCACCTTCAACAACGGGAATTTTGAAAAGTGAATGAGCAGTCCTACCGCCCTCATAAAGCCCACTTGCTAAAGCAGAAGAAGCGCATGGTAGGAGAGTACAACCTTCAGCTCTCAAAAACGAACAAACCGCCGAAATAACGAATGTCTTTCCACGCCCGGCCTTGCCATCAAGAGGGCCCAAGAACGGTTCATTGGTATGAACGGCGGTAATGACGCGGTCACAAACAGCTCTCTGCTCGTTGTTCATTTGCAAAAGCATTTTATTTTCGGAAGCCTCCGGTCTGCATGTCGGTCGTTATATCGTGCATATTCTCGTTCCGCTTCTCGAGGCATTATAATTGGTTCCGGCAAGCCAAAATCTCTTAAACGCTTACCTTGCTCCTGCAAATACTGACTGATATCTGCAAAAGCCCTACTTACTGCATGATCCTCCTCGTCAGGATACCGAATACGGTATCCAAAATCATATTCTCCCGAGACATTTCAAACAACTCAACGGCAGGGGTTCCACCCAAAATAACATCAACAAATAACCACCCCTCTTCGGGATTAACGGGGAGCAGCATAACTTACCGACTCTTGAGGCTCAACAAATTATGAAATAGCAACCCGCAAAGTGAAGAATCCTAGCCATAACTTAGTGAATACAACTTGTGAATATACTCAACAAATGGAACGACTTACCAAAGTAACGTGAAAAATGAAAAACTGGAAGCCCCAAAAAAATGTCTTGAAGCAAAAAATCACTACTGTAAATATTAGTAACTACTTTTGCACCGTAGTTTTAGAAACAGAATAGATTACCGGACTACTAAAAAAAAGTCCTACAGTAAACGTGAGTGGCTGCTTCTTCTTAAAGATTACCAAGAAACAGATCACTTACCTGTTCTCGAGACTCAATGAACCTCCAAAATGTAACCTGCAAACTGAAAAATCCTTACCGTACATTAGTGAATACTACCTCTCAATATGTTTAACAAATAGAACGACTTACCGAACTGACCTAGAGGGAAAAAAAAAAAAAAAAAAAACGGAACCCCCAAAATAATGCCGTAGAATGGAAAAATCGCTGCCGTAAATATTAGTAACTGCCTTTCATATTGGTTTAGAAAACAGAACAGATTACCGGACTACCAAAAAACAGACCTTACAGATGTCAGTGGCTACCTTTTCTTAAAGATTACCAAGGGGCAGTATAACTTACCAACGCTGGCACTGCAAAGTAACCCTAAACCGAAAAACCCTTACCGTACGTTAGTGAATACTACTTCCCAGTATGTTCAACGAACAGAATAACTTACCAAAGTGACCTGGGAGAAAAGGAAAACTGGAAGGCCCCTCAAAAAGTTATCGTAAGCGGAAAAATCTCTAGCGGAAATTAATATTAGTAACTACCTTCTCATAACAGTTTTAAAAACAGAATAAATTACCGGAATACTAAAAAAAAGGTCCTATAATAAACGTCAGCAGTTGCTTCTTATTATTCTCTTCTGTAATAAAAAGATGATTTACCGAACTTAAAAGAAAGAGAGAAAAAAAATCTGCCAAAAGCAACCTAGAAAGTGAAAAAGTGCTACTATAAATATCAGTAACTACTTTCTCTCAATATTCTTCGAGAAACAGAAAAACTGACCGGATCAGTAGAAAAACAACTTGGGGCGCCTAAAGCCCTCAAGAAACAGGAATTTTTTTTTTTTTTTCTTTCCCTATCATGAGCAATATTGTCATTTGCCGCTTATCCTTAACATGCTTACATGAATAGAAGAGCATTAACCTACCT
>JABYPW010000546.1:0-24049 GCA_016880775.1 Phymatotrichopsis omnivora | reverse complement strand
TATTAACAAAAACGACCGTTCATAATAATCATAACGTTTGTCAAAAATAAAAATTTAAAAAAAAAAAAAAAAAAAGACGATACAAGGGGATTACATGCCCACTTACCCTCCCTTAATCCAGCCGCAGATGGAACAGAACATCCAGAAGGGGGCAAGACAACCTCTCTCGCTTCCAAAACCTATCAAATGACCTGGAATAAATAAAAACCCAGTCGCAAAAAAGCAAATCCGCACAATCAACACCGCACAAACATGCCACCTCCCCACACAGGCCCTCCCACCAAAATCTACCACACACAGCGATAAAAATCAAAGAAAACTGGAAAGCTATCAACCATCCAAACCCGAAACCCGAAAAAAACAAGAACAAAAATAAGAATTAAAAAAAAAAATGGAAAAAATCAACCGTCAAGCCAATTATCTCACTATCAAGCGCTCACAACAGCCGCTCTACCCCTCCCCAGCCCCCTCCCCTTCCTAATAGCGCCCAACAACCCTTCTCCCTCCGCCTTCCCAACCTCTTTTCCCATCGCATACCCCGCCGAAAATGTCAACGCAGAAAGGATAACAAGTGCCCCAGCCGAAAACGCGATCGTCAGCAGAGAAACGTTTGTCGGGCTGAGTTCACTTGGCGACGGCGACTTGGAGCCTCGACGAGACTTCGATGACGGTCCTACGCGCTTCGATTTTTTGGCAACTGGGGAGCGGGAGCGAGAGGAGGAGGTTGCAGATGCTGGTTTTTGAGATTGTTCGAGTTGGGAATCAAGCATCGTTGAGGATGTGCAGGATCCAGGTTCGCGGACGACTCGGAGCGATTCTACGGCGACCCGTTGATTTTGGGTGGATGCGGAGGGTTGGGGTTGCCGGGGTTTTGGAAGACCTCTAGCTGCGGCGGCGCAGCTGAGGAGTGTGGATAGGCTTGCTCGGAGAGCTGCATCATGGTCTGCTGCGTGGGATGGTGCGAACGCATTATAGGAGGCATATTGATGCGGGTCTAGTCGGCTACTTTCGCTTGTGATGGGTGCAGTATGTTGTCCCCGCGATGGTCCACTTCCCGAGGACGAGAATACTGTCCTTCCGCTTGCGTTGCTAGCAGCGGAGCTATTGCTAAGGCTAGCCCGGCTCCTAAGTGGGGAAGCGGGCGAGTCCGAAGCTGAAGCTTCGTCATCGCTTTCGGCTTCATCGCCTTCGGAGGAAAAGTCATCGGAGCTCAATGGCATCTCGGAGATTAGAGACCCGAGATCCTGAGCTTCACTTTCGGCTTCGGCTTCGGCTTCGGCTTCGATTTCATCGGAAAGTTTTTCTTGCTCATCGTCTGACGATTCCACAGTAACGGTCTGAGCGGGGTGAGGAGTAAAAGTGGTGGAAGAGGTCGCTCGGAAAGTCCCCCGACGCTTGCGACGGGGCTGAGAAACTCGCAGCCCGGAAGTTATGATATGCTCATCGGAGGAGGATGTGTACATGTTGTCGTTCGGATTCGAAGATATCTCGATCCAGGAATCGGATTCTAGTATTTCGTAGTCGTCGTCAGCGCGGTTCTTTTGAGCAAGCATTTTCGCGGCCATCATCCTTTTTCCTGTCTGTCGCACTTTTTTTCGCGCTTGTTCCCTAGCAACCGAGCGAGGAGAGGAGGAGATATAAGTCAAGAGGGAGGAAGCAAGGTCTGCTTGGAGAGGCAAGAACAGGCAAAAGAGGTTAAAAGCAAAGGACACGGTATGAGACACGGGGACAAGATGATAGGGAGCTTTAATGAACCGTGAAGCTTTAAGTATGTATATCCCCCCCTTTCCCGACCTCAGGCTAGTTCTATCGATAACGTGCAGCTTGCTGCAATGACGGCCCGACCGGGTTGGAGATTGTGAATATGTAACTAATAAAGAGGACTGAACTCACCATTTCCTATGCCGGTTGACCTGCCGGGTGCTATACGAGCTCTTTCCACCACAGATGGTCTCGCGATGGTTTGAGAGGAGGAACTTTGCTGGGACGATTGCGAAAACATCGGGAGTTGTGATGGCTGCATATTTTTTTTGCGAGGTTACGATTCCCCTTGCTTGGTCGGCTTTTTTCTTTTTTCTTTTTTCTTTTTTCTTTTTTAAGTTCCTTTATTTGAATCAACTAGGGCGGAGTTGTTTATTGGGAATTTCTTTAGATGGAGATAAGGGTATGGATGGGGGTATTTGATAGGGTGCGTGTACAGTCGTCTCCAAGAGCTCTCGATCGAATGACAAAGGAGGTGAAGCTCTCCAGGATCAGGAAAAACAAAATGAAAGTCTATAGGAAAGACGAGAAAACGTGTCGTTAGCTATCTCTGCACCTCTGTTGTAGCTACCCTTGCCAACGCTGAAACCGGCCCCCCACGTAGGCTGTTCTTTGCGACCAGGAACTTGAAAGGTTGAAAAACCTGCAAAAGGCCGCAAGGTGGAAGAGAGCAAAAGCTGAGGCAAAGAGGGAACGACAACCTCCGAAAGTGGAACGCTCTCGCCCTCTTCCTCAGCAGATGTTCGGTGCTTGTTGGGGGATCGTCCAAGGTGAGATGACTGGGAGGAAGGGGGGGCGGGCAAAGCAACAAGCACGCTCACGTCAACCGAAAGAGTACTCCGGTCGCATCCACCATCTCCGCCATCACAATCTCCACCGCACCAAGCTACCTCAATGAGCTATGTAACTACATGTATGTACTCACCACAACTGCCAGCAAGCGTGCAATGTCGCCGACTTCCCTAATGCGCAGCTGCCCGTCAATAACCACGGGACCAGTTTCTTTTCCCGGTCGGTCTAACCATCGCCTGCAGCGCCAAATCCTGTACAGTAGTATGTATGTTTGGGAGAGTCCACGCCCACTTGGCAGCGAGTCTTAGTAGTAGAGTTATAATTGCATGTACTGAGTACAAAGATGCGGAATGCGTTGCTCTCCTCGATGCCGAGATCGAGGTGGCGCCAATGATGGGCTGGACATGCACAAGCGAGCTAATAAATAAATAAAGTGAAATGTATCGTGTATTTATTTACGCCTTCAACACAGCTCAGAGGTGCAGATATGTAAGAGATTGATATTTTCCGGCGCGTTCTGAGCCCTCGGTTGGGTCATGGGAATCGCCGTGGGAACAGTTCTAGTACAACGAGAATCCCTCCAGCCGCCACATTCATGTATTCAAGTACAGCATATGTATGTACTCGAGTACAGTGCACAAGCTTGGGGGAGTGTTTAAGATGAAAGCAACGTAGCTAAGAATGCCAATTCGTCACTATTTCCACGACCCAGTGACCATGTTTCTTTCTCCACGCCCCGAATCTACGCCCCGAATCCACGCCCCGAATCCACGCCCCCCCCCATCCCCTTCCTCGTGACCCTCTTCCCAGCCTTACTCGTCGCCGAACAAAAGTTATCACACACTCGCAAACAACCACCCCTCACTGACCCTCGTGCAGAGCCGCCGTTTCCCTAACATCACTATACCGACCTTCTGACTGGTTCCGCAGCCACACCAAACGTCTCAAAACTTTCCATTGTTCAAGAGTGCGAGTCCATCTGACGTTGCCCCCACACACCCAGAGTAGCGCATACCAAAAATCGCCGTTGCGAAGCGCTGATTCTGGTTGGTTACATAACCTTATCCCCACTCTTGACTCACCAATAGAAAGAAAAGAGTGATTTATTCCTCGGCGTGGAACCAGCCGCACCGCATCTCTCAAGGCTCAAAGGTAAAATCCCGGGTTGGCTACCGCTATTGAACCGGATTGTTTCAGCAGCGCTGTGATCCCGGTGCGTCGAGAAGCGTGGATGATCAAGCCAACCACTGCGCTGCGGGAAACAGGTGGTTTCTGCGGGCGGTGGTGTCGGTATCAGATGAGTTTGGCGCTTGCGCACATATAAGTAGGAGCAGATGGAACTTTTGTTGCTCTACAAATGTAATGTTCATGCTGGATACTGGGAAGAAGGTGGTTATTTAAGAAATATTACTAATACTTCTGCACTTTCGAGTACGGGACGAGAAGAAAAGCGGATACGTACGCTCCGGAGCAGTCTCTTCAAACATGTTCAGTGAACCGAAATTATTCCGGGGAGAAGCCGGTGATGCGGAATGTGCTTCGTTGATTCCATCTGCTTGTTCTGAATACATGTGAAAAATTAATGTATGCGGGGCAGGGTGTCCGGATTCGGAAGAGCTATTTTTTCTGTTATTTACGTTAATGGTCTGCCGATAACAAAACGAGTGACTTTTCATGTCACGACCTATTTATAGTCATCACTCTCAAACCCGCTGGAATTTATTGGCATGTAACCATGGTTTTATGTAACTAAGAAATCAGATACAAAGGAAATTTCTGCACAGAGATTAGGTTAAGAGTTCGTCTGGACTTATAATCCTCCATTCCTCTATAATAAGCCACACAATACGGACGTTTAGTTCAACGGCCAAATAGTTAATGTTCGCGGATGACTACTTGGTGAATTCGCCACTATCTATACATAGCAGTATAGTAATGCTACGATAGTCATTTGAAGTTCCACTTGCACGCACACGTTATCAGTTCCTTTACAAACTAAACTACCTGTATGCATGGGTTCGACTAATAAGAAACTATCCAAATAAACGCCATTTGAGGTTGGCCAATAAATGCCGTCACCGAGTAACATGTGAATCAACGAGAAATGTGAAGACCAAATGAGACAAACGAAACAACATCGGAAGCGCCGGTGCCGATACCTACAGCTTAAAAAAAAAAAAAAGAAAAAAAGAAAAAAGAAAAAAAAAAACTAGCGAGCGTATAAAGAATCTGGAGCTGACGGAGAGAAAGAGATAAAATGTCGGTTTCCCGATTTACGAGTGAGAAACGGTGAATCGAATGACATCGGAGGCGGAGTCTCCGAGTCCGCACAAATTAACTATGCATGTCGCCCGACCTCTGACGAGCATGGAGCCTACCTAATCTCGAGCACTCGCCCCACGCGAGACGTCGACCATTATATGACGCGCCGGTTGCGCTATCCACAAGCATTCTTATTATTCCGGTACCCAAGATCCTGCATACTGGGATCCTTCTCCATACAAAACACCACTTTTCTATGTCGTCGTCGTGTGCTCTGTATATATCCTTTGTGCGTGTCACTACATGAGAATACATCCTACAGTCTCGGCAGTTGTATGACCTTCACATCACTGCCCTCAGCAAACAAATATCATAAAAGCGGAAGCCGCGGGGTATATAGCCGCAAAATGAGGGGTGAGGTAAATCCTATATGAGTTAATACCATATATATGTATATACACCTCATAAATACTCCAGAGTTAACTAGAAGCTTTACGCAATATCTAAATTAACATGGTCTTGCTTCAGTACGATAATCAGTGTTCCCAAAAGGCCAGGCTGGCCTACAGGCGGCCCGCAGGCCTGTAGGCTAGACCAGCCAGGCCGAAGCTCTTGTTGGCCTGGGCTTGGCCGGGCCAATGATTCGCCGGCCTGCAGACGCCTATAGGCGCCTGCGGGCCCCTGTCAATATTTTCGCTACATAAGTTCCCCATGCGTATAAGGGGTTAGAAATTTTTGCTGTTAGTGTCGAAGCTACCCGATACAGAACTTTATCGGCAGTGATATTAATGATTGAATTCTCGTATGTATCCTATTTTCTATAACAATATAGAACTAACACCATTGAAGTTCGAAAATCTTGATTTCCGATAAGCGTAACCGCTTAGGAGATGATATCGTCGAAGCTATGGAATGTCTTGAATCATGGGAAAACGAAAAGCTTGTGCCGAACAAGGACATCATTCAAATGGAAAGGATGCATAAAGATCTTCAGCAATGCGCAGCGGTTCTTGAGAAAAATTGTTAGGATATTTGCTGGGGCTGGGGAAGCCGAAGGAATGTAGAGGCTGGCCGCTGAATGCGCTTTTTTTTCTTCGTCTTGGTATATAATATTACGTCTTTTAATTGCAGTCAAGTCCTCTTTGCATGTTTAACTGTATGGCCCATAGGCCGGCCTACAGGCGCCCAGGCCGTTACAAAAAGGCCTACGCTAAGGTAGGCCGGGCCGGGCCAAAGTCTCTAACGGCCTAGGCCAGCCTAACCTATTGAGAACACTGACGATAAAACGGCAATAGGACGCCCCGTGTCGAGAAGCAAAGCCAACGCCGGACCCATTTCGTGCCTTATTTTCATTTTTCTATCTCATTTTATTTCATTTATTTACTTACTTATTTTTTTTTTTTAAAAAAAAAAAAAAAAAAAAAAAAAATTACAAATGCTGTACTTATCGTTATGTGGGGCCATGGAGTTTGCAGTCGGCAGTGGGCCTATGGGCTGACATGGCTATATATTCTCCGAAAATCTTCCGATCGGGACATCTACGAAACTAGACATGTTGGAGATTAGGGTTAATGCGTTATTTCGAAGTAGATTCAGTCACCGATAGATTATTTACAAGGGAGGTGAAACCTATCGCAATTTTTTTAATTTTTTTTTTTTTTTTTTTTGACATAGCGGTGTTGTTTTATTCGGTTTAAAACGTTGCGTGCGCGAGTGAGCCCCTGTGAAGGGTTCTGGGCGCTAAAGTGGGGTTGAATTCAAGTGGTCGGGTTAATGGCTCGTTGTGCACGGTTGGCCTTTGAATTTTGCGGAAAAATACTATAATAGCATGAAAAAGCTAGTAAAAATAAGTAACATGCCACAACGCTCTACCTAAACTGCCCCTCTCCCTATGTGAACGTGTATGCATTATAGTGTAGACCTCATCCGTGCTTAATTTCTCGTGACCCCGCAATACATCACGCTTTCCTCCTCTTCCCACTCATTCAACACACACCCACTTTAGCCGTGTCGCATTACAACAAATTTCGCTATGTGAGCTACGGATTCACCAAAAACAACTCTGGAAGTAGGCTAACTATTTCTATCCTTCCAAACTCTTAAACGTTCCGCAATTTTTTGTGCAGAGTTCTCGTTAGGCGATAGTAGCGGAGGTTGTAGGTGGGGTGGGTGACGTTGGATGTACAGACTGCAGTTGTAGTGCTTTTGGTTCTCATGTTTAGATATTCGCATGTATGTAGTTGAGTATTCGCGGGATAAAATTTGCTTTCGGCGGACCAGGTGACATTTTAGATCGATGTCGAAAATCGTGGCACGTTAGATATTTTCACTAGTTTTTCGTAGTATTATAGTATTATGGCGTTAATTTTGCTGCCTCCCGGAGTGATTGCCGTGTCATGTCGTTTACCATTGACTGGGAGGGATAAAAACTGACGGCTTGTGGTGGGCATTCGGGGGTGACATAATTTTGAGGGGCTTGAGATGGGTGTAGGCAAAGTTAATTTCTATACATATTTTCATTGTTTTTATTCAGTTCTGGTTTAACGGATATTGAAATAAATATCATTATGATTTATATTATTCTTTCTTATTTTGTTTGTAATAGAAGTTTTCAGCTCATAATTTCCTAGGTTTTCATTTTCTATCTTAATTCTAATATTATATATGCACTCCATCTTACTACCATTATACCTCTTCTTTTGATTCTCTGTTATTTGGCCTATTATTATTTTTTAATTTTAAATATAACTCTTATTCTTCAATATATTTATACAATATCTAGTGTTATGTTATAAGCCTATACATTCTAGAAGTATATTTATCTACTACTGATGATGATGACAATTCTTCAACTTTAGCTATTACCTACCACTTAATACCTAAAGTGTATTTGCATAACTTTAGTTACTACCATAAACTTCTTTCTCTCCCACTTATTGAATAAATCTCTATGGTGGATAAGTAACTTCTATAGAATATGGTATGTAAAGGTTATTATTCATCTATACTACTATGTAGGGGAGGATAGTCTAGTGGTATAACTATCTAGTATCCTTGTATAGTAGCATAAAATATTATAGGTTTAAATCCTGCTGCCTCTATCCTATACCATGTATTTCTAGCTGGTCATAAGTTTTATAGTATAAGTGAGTTTTCCCTAACTATGTATGGTGCCATAATTACTGGTGAATCCATGTAATCAAATATGAATAATAATCATAATGGTCATATGAAGGTTACCCTGATAACACTAGTAGATGAAAGTATATCCTGATGCTCCTACACTTATGAGTATGTCCTTAGCCTTAATTAATTATACATGCCCTGTCCAAATGTTAGTGAATTGAGTCAATCAAAGATTCTATGCTACTTTACTTATATAGTCACTAGTATAGTATATGAAGAACATTAAATTGCTTATACTAGATACTGAGGTTACACTTTTTAAGCACTTAATTATAAGGGTAAAATCAATATTAGTAGTCAACTTATTCATAGGAGAGGTTGCAGGAAGAGGAGTAGAGTTTAAGTCTTTAGTACTATATAGAGGGATATGTTTCCACTTTACTATACACATAATAGATAAGTAGTAAAGTTTGCTATTTTGAATTAATCATTTAAAATTATTTTATTTTGTTTTCCTTACCACTTCTACACAAATTGGCTACAACAATTTCTAAGTAAAATTAACTGCTATAATAATAGATCTAACTACCCCTACTATCTTAACTATATATATTTATCCCTACTAATCCTAATATAATCAAATCTATTAAAACTAGTAGTTAAATTTACTACTAAGTTTTTATAATATAGTATAGCTTACATGAAAAAAAATGAAATAGTAATAATTTTGTACAATGTAATAGACTTACTGCTCCCCCTTAATAAAACATTATCAATGTATACAGGTACCAAAAAAAATACTTCCCCTAGAAAACCTCTGGAAAACTAAAAATTACTTTAACCTTAGTATACGTAAATGCTAACTAAATCTCTAATTATAATCACACCAAATAATTTACTTAAATTATAACTATTATTAAAGAAATGACTATAACTAGAATATTACAGTATTTGATGTCTATATTTTTTAGTATAGGTAAGTAGTTCCTTGACAAAGTGTACTACCATCTTATAGATATCTCTGTTATGCAACTTATAGTACTTATAATAGTCCAATATTGCTTGTACCTTATACTTATACTCAGTGATTATAACAGTGATATTATTACTAATATACTATTAACAAATAGGTACTATAGGTATTTCTAGAAAATTTACTTTATATTCAGATATATATAGGTTAGTAATATCAGGAGAATAGTTAGCTTTTAAACTAAAGCCTTCCTACTAAATATAGAAAGAGATGTTATAAGATAAAGGCAAAACATTATTGGTAATTATTGAGCTATATCTAAACAGTAGATAGAGAGAAAGAGAATAGCTTGTATTTTATTGTATGAAAAGAAATATAGCTTAAGGAATAAAAGAAAGAGAGCCTATATAGGTGAATGCCTATGATATATATACTGGTAAGCAGGAAGATAAGTGAGAAACTATAAAGCACAATAGGTTATGAACACTGGTAGTGGTCAGCGTCAAGGTACCTAGATGATGTGCTATGATAGAGGTTACGCTTATAATATCAATATGTAAGTATACCATCTCTACCCTTCACCATTGTGTTAAGCACTCTAGAGATAATCCTCTATCACATGACCTTGTGGCATGGCGTAGCATAGTATGGCTTTGCCATTAGCCCTAACTAGGTGCAGGAAGTCAGCCCTATAGTGACTATGTGATAGGCTATCGGCATGACACGATATTGGCCTAGTCAGCTATGAGGTCATGATCGGGCAATTAGACTTGTATCGTGAGAGACTAGCAATAATCGGGAGTGAGGCCTGAGAGAGTGTTAGGCGATCATAGTCAAATCAAGTACTAATTCTATCCTGTCCTATTCAGACTCTTCTATAGGTTTTGGCGATTAGGAATCAGGAGATAGTCTAGATTGCGAATGGGTTTCTTTGTGTTTCCATTTTGTTTGTCATCTCTTTGTCAGCTCAGGTAAAGGAAGTGTATTCAAGTGTGCAGGTGTTCTGTCTTCTTGTCTTTTAAGGCTTCTCTGTAATCTCAACCCCCCCCCCCCTACCTTGGGGTGAAGAACCTCCTTGCTGGCATGCACCTGGGCTGGTCTTTTCTATTTTGCAGCAAATGATGATCCTTTTTAGATGCTCTAGGATTCCTACACCTTTCTGACTGTGCAAACTATGGCTTAGCGAGACACTTCTCTCACAACGATACCAGAGATACATCATCGTCCTTGTTAATATTCATCTGAGGCTCAACTGTTTTAAGTGAGTAGGTGAATAGACTCCTACAATTTGTCTCCTCTGGAGGTTGCAACACAGGATCGTACTGTCATTCCTGGCTCACTTAGCGAGCCTCCGATTACCCTATAATAACGCGACGCTCTCAGACCTCCTAGGAGGGGTACCTAGGCCCCCTGGAGTGTTGCACCTGTTTTTACCAAGGACGCAGTGGCATCCCACCCCTCTTTCTCTCAGTCACATCAGGCAGCCTTTTCATTCTTTCACGATAAGTGATCGGATGACTCGAACAGTAGTTCTGAGCAGGGTAATCAACGATTTAACCTTGGGGTTTTTAGGTAACAGTGTTCAGGCACTGATTTCCTACAAGCCTGTTGTCGTATCTGTTGGTCAGGTTTTACAGTCTAGGGAAGTAGAGGATTTCTTTTGTTTAAAGGGTAATGCAAAAGGGAGGAGTGGGGGATTTCTTCTTTTAGCCATGTCGCTCATTTTACTTCCTCTTTTCATAGTTAGGCCATCCTATTAAGTTAGTGTAAAAGCTGTCCCACTATGGGAAGAGTGTAGAT
Organism: Phymatotrichopsis omnivora; assembly: GCA_016880775.1. Taxonomy (NCBI): domain Eukaryota; kingdom Fungi; phylum Ascomycota; class Pezizomycetes; order Pezizales; family Rhizinaceae; genus Phymatotrichopsis; species Phymatotrichopsis omnivora. Next base: position 13,335 of record JABYPW010000546.1, on the reverse strand, counting down.
AGCTTTTTAGCTTTAGGGAATAGAATGTGCTATCTTCTTATCTTTCTCTTCCTTCCTTCTTAAGCACATAGCTAACTTATCTGTGATCACCATTGTGAGAGCCTTTACTCTGCGATTACTATTGTGAAAGCCTTTGAGTTATCTTGGAGCCTTAAAGAATATATTCATCTTTCTCATCTTCAACACTTGAAGTCCACCTCAAATGTCGTAGGAAAGATATCTTCCAGTTGAGCTTTCGTTTAGCTGAGATATCTTAGTTCACTCAGTAACATTTGCGAAGTGTACCTGAGGTATCTTTACCGAGTCATATACGTTCATATAGGGTAATCCATCACACAATAGCTAAAACAAAGAAATTATAGAAATACAAAGGACTGAGGATAAACTGAAGACCTGCCAATAATAGCACATATCCTAAAATCCTATATAGATCTAAAAATATAAAAGGAAGGTAGCAAAATGGAAAAAGGTTATAATGGTAATGAAATCTAAATATAAAATACTTATGCATATTTATTCCAACACTCCTACATAAATATCAAACCATGTACAAATGTAAAAGATGTAATATAAAAAATGTAAGAAATATAAGAAACTGTAAAAAATTGAAATCAATATTTTCCAACCACATCCCAAAAATGTGTAAGCATAAGTGATGGAATAACCTTTATTAATATATTAGCAAGGTTTTTGCTAGAGGAAATATGATGTACAGTAATGTTCCCCTATGAAACCTATTTATAGAATTAATAGTTTATGATACAGATATAGTTGCTTTGCTTATAGAGACTATGGTTAGTCACAAGGAAGATAGCGGTACAAATCCTACTCATGCCACTCATAATATACCATGATTTCCTGGTCAGTCATAGGTTATGTTACATAAGTGAGTTTTCCCTTACTGTAAATAGTTCTCTACTCACTGGTGAGTCTATGTAAGTGAATATAACCCATGATCTCAATGGCTGTATAAAGGTTACCTTGACAGTGCTTAGCGAGTATTGCTCCTATATTACATGATTATGTTATATACTCTTCATTGAGTGTGATGCCATATCCTTATACAGTGAACTAAGGGAAATAAATAGCATATAAGGAAGATAGCTAACTAGTTGTTACAATACAGGGCTAGCTTTTTATCCTATCAGAGGTCTACAAAGAGCTGGCAGATCCAAGCTGCATGTTGTACTACTTTACTTATAGCAATATATTCTGCCTCTATAGTAGACAAGGTGATACTTTTCTAATAACTAGAGCTCTAGGAGGATATGCTTCTCCCTCAGTTCACTATTATACTAGTAGGGCATGTACATAAACTTAATTACAGACATAGCCATATACATAGGAGCAATCTTGCCAAGCATTATCAGGGTAACCCTTCATACAACTATTGAGGTCATCAGTCACATTCGCTTACAAGGACTGAACTAGTAATTAGGTAACCTTGCATGGTTAGGGAGAACTCGCTTACGCTATAAAACCCACAACCAACAGGAAATTCATGGTATAGAATGAGGTAAGTGGGATTTGAACATACAACATTATGCATTACTGTACAACGACACCAGGACAGCCATACCACTAGACTATCCTTCCCTCTAGAGCTCTAGGAGAGTAATATACTATAAGTAAGAAATATATAACTATTGAAGGAATGTTAGTTATCTAAGGAATTGGTGTATACTATATCTGTTACAAATACTAATTTTATAGTGGCATTACCTAAACTATGAAAGGGCTATACCTGAAAGTCATATAAGGCTTATATAAGTTTATATTATATGGTGTGGTATAATACAGGCTTTGGCGAACTTGTTTAAAGTTCACATAATAGTTATAGCATGATTAGTTATAAAGGTAATATATAAGTCTTATTAAAGATTGAATAGGAGGTTAAACCTATGATGATCCTAGGTAATCTTTACCAAGTCTATGATCAGTGTTCGGTATAATTGTGCTACCTTAGAAGGAAACTAAAAGAGACACTTGGATGAAATTGCTTCTATGAGGTTCACATAGGGCAGGCATAGCGTTAGATGCACTAAGTAGACTCCACATGCTTTCTACAGGTATCAGTGGACTAAACCCTTTTATGCCATGAAACTACTAAGAGCAGTAGTCATCCTATTGCTTATGTATGGAGTAGACTCCTTCTATCTTCACAAGGTTACTAAGGGAGCCCTTCGAATCCTGGATAGGGTTCTAGCGGCCGGAGACAAGTGGGTATATGGAATTCATAGATTGATAGATGGAAGAAAAAGCCTAATTAAAGCCAAAATCCCCCCAGCAGAACTACAAGTAGAATAGTACCAAGTAAACTATAGAGCAAGACTACCCACCATCAACCAAACCTACCTAAACTACTCAAAACTCATGAATATGCCAGGGAGGAACCATGACTGACAAACCCTGATATGAACCCTATCCTGGAGGCTAGAAACCTCAGCATAGCCTATGACAAGACAGCTATAACTTGACTTGCTCATTGGGTATGTAGAGATTATTTAGTCTTTCTCCAGGAAGTTTGCTAGTTCCCATCCTCCTATCACATTGATTAGCCATAGCTGGGCTTCTTGTAGGAGGTTGTACTTTATGAGGGCTTGGTTTTCTATGCTTTCTTTTATGGTTCCAAGTATATGGAGATACTTTCCTGCAGCCTGTGAGGTAGTTCCAGGGGAAGTAGTTGCCCATACGTATTGTGTCATCTGGTCTTATTCGTTTGATAAGTGTGGCAAGCTGTGACATATTTGGCAACATCCTTGTATAAGGTAGGCTAGTAGAAATCTCTGGTAACTAACTTTAAGAGCTTATCTCAGCCTATATAGTATACTATGGGGTGATTATACCATGGCTTCTAAAAATAATGTACAGAGGTGAGAGGGGACAAACCACAGGTTGTTGTAGAGGAGCATAATATCTTGAATTTTATAGCTAGACAGAAGCTTATTAACGAGGTCCTAGGTTTCGAGGTCAGATACTAGAGCACTATGTAAGTCCTCTATAAACTCAGGATAGATGTTAAGGGCTACCCTTTCAGATGCCACAATATATTATCCCAGTTTGAAGGAAAGGAGTTCGTACTCTGGTGCTACCTCTGTAGGGACTTAGTCCCTATATCATGATAGTGCATCAGCCTTGGTATTCTTAGTACCTGGTCTGTACATGATCTTGTAGTTTATAGTCCCCAATTTCTCTATCCACCTTACCTGCCTGCATGACAAAGTTTTGGTTGTAGCAAAATACTCCAAATTTTTGTAGTTGGTGAGGATAAATATAGGATCAAGGGAAACTTCAAACCAGTACCCCCATTCCTTATAAAGACAAGTGTAGACTGCTAGTATTCCCTTGAGGTAGAATTCATAATTTCATTCTAGCAGGTGCATTTTGCATACCAAGTAGGCAATGGGATGCAGTAAACCATTCAGGAACTAATAAGGTAGAACTTCATGTATGGCAAAGTTACTCACATCAGTTTCCACAAGGAGAGGAATGCTAGAGTCGTAATGAGAGAGAATAAGTAAAGTAGTGAAGCATTTCTTAAGCTCAGTAAGGGATTCTTCCTAAGCTTTTCCCTATTTCCAAGGCATGTTATTCTTGGTGAGGTCTATAAGGGAGGGGCCAATTTCGAGAAGTTTTTGATGAGTACTTGATAAAAGTTGGTAAACCCTAGGAAGGACCTAACATCTATGACCATTTTTCAGGAGCTGGCCATTCCTAAACAATTTGTACCTTATTGTTTACCATGTTGATCCCCTAGGCCAAAATTATAAATCCTAGGAATTTGACTTTATTGCCTGCCTAGTAGCACTTTGAGGGCATGCGAGCTAGCTGGTATTTATCTAGTCTCAAGAGTACTTTTCTTAATAGGCAGTCATATTCCTGCTAGGTTTCAGCATAGATGAGGATATCATCCTTATAGACAATGACTCCTATATCTAGGAGATCCCTTATGATGGTGTTCATCATTTCCTAGAAAATGGCTAGGGTATTGCAAAGACTGAAAGGTATGATGAGGTATTCAAACTACCTACAATATATTCAAAAGGCAGTTTTCCTCTCAACTCCTTTAGCTATGTAGATCAGGTTGTGGCTATTCTTCAAATCTAAGTTGGTGAAGATTTTGGCTTTGCCTATCCTATTTTGCAGTTTACCTATGAGAGGAATGGGTTAAACGTTCTGAATGAGGGCTTTTGTTAAGACCTCGGTAGTCAATACACAGGTGGAGGGATCCATCAGCCTTTTTGATAAAGAGGATAAGAGTACTAGCTATGGACTTAGAAGGTCTTATTTTGCCTTCCTTAGGCATAGTATCAATGTATTCTTATAGTACTTTAAGCTCCATTTCTGAGAGTTTGTAAATAGGTCCCCAGGGAGGTTGGGCTCCTTCCTTCATCGTCAACTTCATGTCCCATTCTTGGTGAGGTAGCAGCTGAGATACTAGCTACTCCAAGAAGACTTTCAGGAACAGTTGTTCCTACTTATTAGTTTCTGAAGAGTTGATGGATGAGGATTATAGGAAAAGCTCTATAGAGTCTTTCTAGAGGTAGCCTTACCATAGCAGAGCCCCATCTCCCTCTCTTTCTTTTACTTATCACACAGTTGTAACTTTCTACATTGGGGGGTTTTACTTTCATTGTTTCAAGGTTTGCCTAGCGATTGTTTTTCCCTGGTCAGCTTTTGTATATATTTGTCTGCGTTTTTCTTTTTCAATACAAGTTAGCAGAGCATTTCTTTAGGTTTTAATAGGTAGGGCTATAGTTATATCTCTGCTTTTAGTTAAGTTTAAATACCACACTGTAGTACCTTACATAGTTTTTAGGGAAATTAAATTCATATTCTTTTTTCTTAGCTGTATGAATAGTTACCCCAATAGTACTTAACGAGTTCGCTCTTGTATTACACAACTATATCATATACAATTAAGTTTGTGTGATGCCCCATCTATACATCAGTAACCCTAGGGAAGTAGAGATCCTCTTTTTTCTTCTTAGGTGAGGATGGTCTAGTTGTATAGCTAACCAGGTATTATTGTATGGTAATGTGCAATGTCATTGTTATGAATACCAGTAGTGGTCAGCGTCAAGTTACCTGGATGATGCACTATGATAGAGGTTACACTTAGAATGCTAACATGTGAGTATACTATCTCTACCCTTCACCATTGTATTAAGCGCTCTAGAGACAATCCTCTGTCACATGACCTTGTAGCGTAGTATAGCATAGTGTGGCTTTACTGTTAGCCCTGACTAGGTGTGGGAAGTCAGCCCTACGGTGACCATGTAATCAGCTATCAGCATGATATGACATTGGCCTAGTGAGCCATGAGGTCATGATTAGGCGATTGGACTCGAATCATGAGAGACTATCACAAATTGGGAGTGAGGCCTGAGAGTGTGGTAGGCGATCATAGTCAAATCAAGTACTAATCACATCCTGTCCTTTCCAGACTCTTCTACAGGCTTCAGTGATTGGAAATTAAGGGATGGTCTACATCATGAAGTGGTTCTTTGTGATTCTATTTCATTTGTCATCTCTTTGTCAGCTCAGGTAAAGGAAGTGTATTTAAGCATATGTCTCTTTCGAGTTCTTATTTCTTCCTTCCTTTCTTCTTTAGTACATAGCTACCTTGTCTTCTCTGCAATCACCATTGTAAAAGCCTCTGAGTTATCTTTAAGCCTTAAAGAATATATTCATTCTTCTCTCTTCTATACAAGAAGTCCACCCTACACTTGTAGGAAAGATATCCTTCCAGTTAAGCTTTCATTTAGCTGAGATATCTGAGTTCACTCAGTAGCATTTGCGAAGCATGCCTGAGGTATCTTTACTGAGTCATTTATGTACCATATAGGGTGATCTGTCACACTATATTCTTTAAAGAAGATGGCTTCTTCTTCTGAGATCCTGATACCTGATGCATCCTCTCTTGCTCTTGTTATATGCACACAGCTCACTAACCCTTGAGCCTAAACAGTTCAGCCTACCCAATCCTCAGCCTCCAATGTCTCAATGTATGAGGAGGCCACTATTAATCTCAAACTGTTGGAGTTGGCTTATGCCAACAAGTATCAGAAAGTGGTGATCAATAATTTCAATGCCATGATTTAAGCCCTCTATCAGGTAAGGCACTTCCTAGGGGAAGACCCTTTTAAATAGGCTATTCAGAACACTGAGGAGGAGTTCTAGAAGCAACGAGATAACATGGCCTTGATAGTCTATGCCATGATCATTCTCTATAGGAATATCAACAAGCCCCTCCCTAAGATGTCTGTAGCCTTTCCCCCCTTGATGACCAACTTCCTCCTTGCAGCTGTTGAGCAAATCCAAAAGGAGAGATTAACCTTTGCTCAAAGGGAGACTGACTACACGAATACCTTGAATAGGGCACATCAAGAGGTAGTCGAGAGGCTCAACAAGCAGATTACTGAGCTTCGCCAACAGTTATCAGACTAGGCTCTAAGTCTATTAGCCTCCTATAATGAACAAATCACCAATCTCACAGTGTCACTAGAACAAGTAAAATCTAGCATACAAGCCCTAGAGCAGACTAAGGTGTCACTTCAAGCTAGACTTTTGGAGGCAGAGAAAGAGGTGTTGAAACTCAAGGTAGAAAATGAGTACCTCTCTTCTGGGTCTACTTTGAGGAAGGAAGATGTGACCAAGCTCTGGAAGGACCTCATGCAGTCTAACAATGATGCCAAAATTTGGAAGGAGCTCTACTATCAATACAAAGAGACCTATGGGTCTATTGTCTCCCCTCCGGTGTCTTGAGCATAGAGAGAGTTCATTGATCTTGATGATCAGACTACCTATATCTCTGCTCCTCCACCATAGCTATGACGGACTCTCCTATCCTTCAATCCACTCTCCCATCCCATCTCCCCTACTTGTCCTACAGGCCCTTCCTATTCTACCTTTATAGGACCTTCAAGGGGAAGAGGTCCCACCTCCTTTGCTTCCTTCATACCTTCCCCTCACTTAACCTCTCCTTATCCCCTTAAGGAGAGTGATGTTGTGTATATTGTACAGGAAGCCCTTCAGCAAACTGCCCCACTGGCACCTCCCTCTAACCGATCAACCCCCACTCTACCTCCTATAGTTGCTGCCAGCTTTAAGGGTCCTAAGCCTACTGAGCCTGAAAAGTTTTCAGGGAAGGCAGAGGATATCAGGAAGTTTATCGAGTAGTGCGAGAACTACTTTGCCCTCAAGGCCCATGCTTTCCTGCATGACTAGATCAAAACCAGGTTTGCCTTGACGTACATGACAGGTACAGTGGCAGTCTAGTGTAGAGCCAATGCTCAGTGATGGACTTAACTAACCACCATTTATGAGGACTTCATGTAGGCCATGAAGACATATTTTGGTGCCTTTGCCACCAAACCCTAGGCAATAAGAGAGATCATTAATACCAAACAAGCCAAGAGGATCCTCTCTTACCTCACCTACATGGAGGCTCTTAATCAGGTCATGTAATATGACCAAGAAGCCTTCAGGTTTTGGGTAGAGAGAGGTCTTAAGGAAGATCTCTACCTAGCAATAGCTGCCCAGACCCAGCATAACACTCCAGCGGTAGAGTAGTTGTTGCATGTGGTCCAAGTAGGACTAGCAATAGAGGATGCCTGTGCAGCCATCCAAGAGTCCCAGAAGGGACATTCGACCAAGCAGACCTCTACCCCATCTACTCCTTTAAGCCTAAGAAGACTTAGGACAAGCATCCCTCCAGGTCCACTTCCTAGTACAAGGGGAAGCTTCCTCAACTCACTGAGGAAGAGAATGAGTGGCCTAAGAAAAACAGAGCCTGTCCTTGTTGCCTGTCCAAATACTATAGTGTTAAGGACTGTTACTCTATGAGGAAGTTCTCAATCTCTGCTGTCAAGATTGCCTCTTCTTCTAAGAGGAAAGCAGAGGACGATGGAAAGTCCTCCTCCTTTAAGCAACAGAAGACATCTGCGCCCTCATAAGTGGTCGACCTCTTAGATGACTGGAAGGATGGGGATGATATCCCCATGGTGTAAGTTACCCTCTCTTTTCCTTGTGGCATCCCATGCCACCTCTCCTGTTTTTTCCTTTGTTTCCTTTAAGACCCAGTTAGTTTGAAGCATCAGTTTTTATGCACGAAATTTCCTTAAAGTCCATTGATTGAAATTTCCTTTGTGCTTTTTTTTTACTAAGGAGCTAGTATTTGGAACCATTGTTCCATTCTTGGTAGGTGGGCCTACCAGCATTAAGACTAATGTAATTCATGATACCCAGAAGTGATGTGTTATGACCTGATGTCTCTTATAACTGTTATGATACCCTCATGTATTATTTTCCTTCTTTTCTTAGAGGCATTGATTAGAGGTTGTGTTTCTTTTCTTTGCAAGTTCTACCTGAGGAGGACCTATACCAGGTCAAAATGTGCTGGCTGTATAGCAGACCACCACTCATTACTGTTGTTTGCACCTTTTTGTTGTTCTCCACCACCACATTTCTAACTCCTTCTTTTCGAAATATACCTCCTTATAGACAAGATGTATAGCAAGGTCTAGCCACAAGTTTCCAGGGAGAGATCAGGGAATATATTCACTACTGCCATCATGTTAACCATCGTTTCCTCTAAAGAAGGCCCTACCCAAGGCAGGTGTATCATGGTTCAAGTAACACTTTGCTGGAAAACACACACAATCGAGGGTCCCCAACTACATGTGATCATAGCTACAGCTAAACTGGACAACAGAGCTATTAGTGCTTATATCTCAGATTAGCTCCCTGTCCTTAAGAAGAAACAGCTCCAGGAGGTCAATGTCTTTGCCTATGATAGTTGCTGTAGGCAGGAGCGGTATTATACTCCTAAACTCAAAATGCAGGTCCTCAACCATTGTGAACTCATCAACTTTGACATTGGCCCTATGCCTCTAGATGTGGATATTTATCTTCCTATTTAGTGGTTCTAGGATCATGAACCACAGGTCAACTATGACTAGGCCATTCTCATAGGATTTCCCTCCTCCAATTACAAGAACCATCTCGTAACACCTTTGGTCCAGATGGCCTCAGCAATTGAATTAATTAAGGATAACGACTTATATGCCAACTCCGAAGCTATCGGTAGTGGGCTGCTTGGGTGGGTAGATACCCTAGCTAATGAAGAAGTTGTCTATCATTAGTGTGCCACCATGACCAGAGCTCTAGTTAGCAAATTTGCTGAGCTCTTTATACGGTCTTATATCTCCTCAACCTCTGAAGTTGAGAAGTAGGAACAGATATATCCTGCTATCTTCTCTGAATATTTAGCCTCTTCACTACCTCCCTATCAGGAATGGGACTGCAAAATTGATCTAAAGGAAGGAATGACTCCTCCCTGGGGCCTGCTTCACTGTCTGTCAGAGACTGAGCTCCAGGCCCTGCATGAGTACCTTGATTAGATGATCAAGGAGGCAAAGATAAGGCCCTCTAAGTCTCCTACAGGTGCTCATATCCTGTTTATAAAGAAGGCTGATGGTTCCCTACACCTTTGTGTTGACTACCAGGGTTTGAACAAGATTGTTGTTCAAAACCGCTATCCTCTACCACTCATAGGTGAACTTTGAGAACAAATTGGCAATGCAAAATGGTTCAACAAGCTCGACCTGAAGAATGGCTATAACCTCATCTGCATTGCTGAGGGTGATGAGTGGAAAACATCTTTTCATACTTGTTACAGCCAGTACAAGTATTTGGTGATGCCATTTAGTCTGTGCAATGCCCCTGCTGTCTTCCAGGAATTGATGAAGACGATTTTCTGTGACCTTCTTGATCTGGGTGTCCTTATCTACCAGGATAATATCCTGATCTATGCTGCCTCTAAGGAAGAGTATGACTGACTTGTCCATGAAGTTCTCAAATACTTAGACCATCACAAACTAGCCCTTAAGTCAGCCAAGTGTGTATAGGCAGTCTACAAGGTCGAATTCCTTAGGTTCATTATCTCTGACAAGGGCATTAGCATTTTAGAGGATATGATCTAAGCTGTCTGAGATTAGCTAACTCTTACTATGGTTCATGACATCCACTCCCTTCTAGGCCTGGGAAACTTTTACTGAGTCTTCATCCAAGGATTTTCAAAGATCGCCATACCCTTGACAAACCTCACCAAGCAAGACCAGCCCTGGACCTAGGGGTCTCAGCAGTAATCTGCCTTCAACACCCTCAAGGCCCTCTTCACCACTACTCCTATCCTTGTCTACCATGATTCTCAAGTCCCCCTTCAAGCTAAAACCGATGCTAGTGACTTTGCCTTCAGAGGTATACTATCACACCAGTTTCCTGATGGCTATATCTACCCTTTAGCCTTCCTCTGTTGGAAACTTGAACCTGTGGAGTGGAATTATGAGATCTATGACAAGGAAATGCTAGCAGTGTTTGACTGCTTTTACATACAGTGGCAATATTGGTGTGAGGGAATGGCCCATCCAGTGAGGGTAGTAACAGACTATAAGAACCTGTAGTACTTTATGACCACTACACTCCTCTCTAGGAGACAGGCCCGTTGGATGGAGAAATTGGGCACCATTAATTTCCAGATAGTATATCAGCTATATAAGTCTAATGATGTGGCTGATGCTTTGAGCAGATATGGGGACTATGTCTCTATAGAGGGGGTACCTGAGCTTGGTCTTCTCTTCCTCAAGAAAGGACAGTATATTGCTGCAATTGAGAAGTTATATACCTTGCTTAATCCTTCCTTTTACCAAGCCTTGAGAGAAGCTATTGCTGCTGAACCTGAATGCCAATATATTCTTAGCTTGCCATAGGAACCCTACTCAGTTCATGACCACCTTCTAATGTTGAATGGTCTATAGTATGTCCCCCCTTCTCTCCGCACTGAGGTTCTCAAGTCTAGGTATGATCATCCCATAGCAGGCCACTTAGGCTAAGATAAGACCTTCAATCTTGTCGACAGAGACCTCTACTGGCTACATCAATAGCAGGATATAGCCGAGTATATCTCTGCATATGACCAGTGCCAATAGAATAAAGCCTACCGACACAAGGTCTATGGGTAGCTGCTTCTATTGGAGATACCCTATAGGCTATGGGAATCAATCTCTATAGACTTTGTGATGGACCTCCCTCCTTCTGACAGCTTTACCCAAGTGTAGGTGATAGTTGATTGTTTCTCCAAAATGGCTCATTTCATCCCTCTCAGCCCTAATATCAACTCTAGGCACCTAGCTAACATCTTTGTCCTTGAGATTCAGAAATACTATAGCCTGCGAGCCAATAAAGTTTCCAACTGTGATCCTAAGTTGGAATCATTTTGGGGTCATATGATGGATAGTCTCAGGGTTAGGTTGTTAAAGAGCACTGCTGCTCACCCCCAAACTAACAGACAAACTGAATAGCTTAACCAGGTCCTGGAAGCTTATCTGCACACCTATGTCAACTTTGAGCAATCGAACCAGGTCTTCTTTCTTGCCCTAGTAGAGTTCATGTACAATGCCAAGTCATCCTCTACTGGGGTATCCTCTTTTTTCACCAATTTCAGATATCATCCCTCTCTCAATGCAGTCTAAACAGTCACTGCCTATTAGGGAAGTGAGGCTCTCACACAAGAGTGGACCACCCTCCGGCCACGTCTTTTTACAGTCCAACAAAATATGGTTGCATGGTACGATAAGTCTCACCAGCCCTTCCCATCTCTTAAACCCAGTGACCGTATCATCCTCATATGAGACGATATCACCCCCTCCTGACCTTCCTATAAGCTAGATGCAAAGTTTATAGTCCCCTTTAATATCATTTAACCCATCGGCTCTTGGGCCTACAAACTCAAGCTTCCCTTCTATTGGAAAATCTACCCTATCTTCCATGTTTCCAAGCTCAAACCCTATTATGTTTCTGGTTATTTTCCTGTTCATCCTCCTCCTACTCCTGAGATAGAGGAGGGTGAGAACTACTTCTTTGTTTCAGAAATTGCCAAGGTCCAAAGCAATCAGAAGACTAAGCAGGTGGAATACTTCATGTTGTAGGAAGGATACCATCAGGATAATGGTAGTTAGGAACCCTTGGAGTCACTGCTAGTCAACGGCGAACGTATCAACACTCTTTTGACCTTTCGACAGGCCTACCTGGAGGTAGAGTCAAAAGCCACTAAGTCAGAGGAGGCTCCACCACGTAACTAGAGATGGAGGAATTGGGGTATGTATAGTTGTTCTTTCCTCCACAGTTGGTCTGTATTTTATCTGTAAACCGTAGGCTGCGCTACCGACATTAGGTCGGCTGTCTTTTTACCTCCGTCATAGCTTGACATAGCTGCAAGCGGAGCTTTTTTAGACGACCCCTAGCGGGGTCGTAAAGATAAAATAAAAATGAATTTCCCCCCCCCTCCTCCACAGTTGGTTTCCCTTTAATTCAGCAGGGTATTTGTTACAGTTCCAAGGTACCACGGACTTGCGCGATGATAGACTAGTACCCAAAATGTACCCAGTAAGTGTTACACCCATCACAGCTACCAGGCCCTGCCTGTCTCATGTGGCTCTGCCTTATTGGTCTTACATAAGTACGGCTCTGGTGCAGTGGCGCAGGTTGACATCCTAGCCACAATACCCATCCGGAACATGTGATCGGAACATTGGTACGTCGCGCAAGGACTTAGTCACCCTTGTGGAATGGGCGGCCTGACCAATCGAGCCAGTCATCGCGAGAGGACATGACATGTCAGAGGTCATGGCGATCCGTTGCTCATACATTGCTAATCTTTGCCTGTTCCGTGATCCGGACTCTTCTAGGCTATGTAAGAATTAGATTAGTGATCGATACGTTAGTCATGGATGTTCTGCGGGGTTCTATTTCCTTCTATTTCCTTAGTCATCTATGAGTCATTTCTTAGGATGGATTGTTCTATATAAAGCGGGGTTGTTGGACGCTCTCTTGTCGCCGTATGAAGGGTTACCCTGATGGCGCTTAGCGAGGTATCGCTCCCTCTCTACTTAGGCCATCCGATTAAGTTCGCGCAGCAGCCGTCCGGTAGATGAGTGTGACCGATGGAAAAGAGTTTCGACGCTCTCTTGTCGAGGGAAAAAAGTTTCGACGCTCTCTTGTCGGGGCGAGGATGGTCTAGTGGTATGGCTGTCCTGGTGTCGTTGTGCGGTAATGCGCAATGTCGTGGGTTCAAATCCCGCTCGTCCCATTCTATACCACGAATTTCCGGTCGGTCGCGGGTTTTGTAGCGTAAGCGAGTTTTCCCTGACCGTGCAAGGTTGCCTAATTACTGGTTCAGTCCTTGTAAGCGAATGCGACCGATGATCACAATGGCCGTATGAAGGGTTACCCTGACGGCGCTTAGCGAAGTATCGCTCCACCTCTACTTAGGCC
>JABYPW010000545.1:11108-24062 GCA_016880775.1 Phymatotrichopsis omnivora | reverse complement strand
GTCCAGGGGTGGGGGGGGTAATTCATTTTTATTCTTTATGGTCGCGTTAGCGACCATCTACAAAAGAACATCCTCGTACAGCTATGGAAAGCTATGAAGTAATAAGAAAACATCTCCTCCGAAAAACACAGAAAAGTAGCGCAAAAAGAAACTAACATAAGTGGAAAAGAGTCCACAAAGTCAAATCCAAATCACCATAAGAAGGGGCAAACTCCTCTGCAAGAAAATCCGACACGTCAGATAAACTACTAGAGGGACTAAGGAAAGTAGAGGGGGGGGTAGCTGATCCGTCAGCCGGAGCTACCTCCGTGAAAGGTTTCCAATCCAAAAAATATCTATACAGCCCGCACGTAGAACACGGGCTAGGCGGCACGGGGGACGGGGTACAAGATGGGGGTCTATTAGGCACAGATTGAACAGGTATGGCCACATGGTATTCATATACATGGGTCCTCATTGGTATCCCGGTTTTCGTTTTCGATATATACGTCGCTATCTGTTTCGTTTCTTCTTCCGAGTGGAACATGGCTTCCAGGTCACGGGGCTTGGGTATGTACTTCTCGCGTGCTTCTGTCCTTGCCGGGCACTCTAGGATCGCGTGCTGTATGGTTTCGTAGTATTGGTGGCAGTGTGTGCAGAGGTGATCATTATGTCCCCATGAGGTGTGCGCAGAGAGATGCGACTTTCAGGACCTCATCTGGAATATTCAGCTTGCTATTTCGATCGGTAATCTGAAGATTTAGTTTTCGCCAAGGGACACTTCTTCCTCGTCTCTTGATTTTTCAGCTGTTGTTGTTTTCCACCGTTCGATTAGTTTTTCTTTTATTTTTCCCTCCAAGGTCTCTATGGGGTATAAGGATGGGGTGACCTCGCCGGCTTTGATGACTCCATGGAATCGCATTCCAGTTTCCAGGTATGGACGGATGCTGCGCAGGATTTTGTCAACGTGGACTGGTGGGGAGCTTCCGGATTTGTGTATGTTGGGGGCGTTCCACTTTTGGACGTATAGGCCTTTCTTTTTTCCTCTGACCATTCTCCTTTTCAGATAGTTGCGATAGGTATCTTTTGGGTTTCTTGCGGCGAGGGCTGGGTATGTGTCTGGTAGTACTGATGCGACCAGGTGCTCCGGGTCAGTGACGGTCGACACTCTTAGGACATATTTTTCCTTTAGGTACTTGATCCAGATTTCTGGCAGAGGTATTTTTGCCTGGGCTAGTATCTGGTGCGCGTTTGTATTTTGGGAGTGTCTGGTTATCCATCTTGCCATTTTACTGAACTGGGTGTTGAGGAGTTTGATTGTCGTTTGGTCTGGTTCGAAGACAGTTGCCCCGTATGTCATTTGCGGTATTAGCATTCCCATTACAAGGCGTCTTCGGTTATGTGGGGTCAGCCCTTTATGCTTTGTCTTGTCCCTTCTGATGAGCGCGAACTATTTCATTGCATGTGCGATGCGGATTTCGTAGTGGGCGTGCGGGGTTCGCTTGGTGGACGCGAAGTATCCTAGGTACCGCGCTATCCGTTTGGGCATTATCTGCACTCCTCCTATTTCTACCGGCTGTTTCTCGTCCTCTGGTGTGCTCTCATGATGTACTTCCCAGTGTATTAGGTCTGTCTTGGGTGCGGGGAACTTTATTTTCATTGGTCTTGCTTTGGTTTCTAGTCGCTCAAACTCTTCCCGGATTTTGCTGTTATTTTCTTTTCTGTTTTTGGAATAGACTGTGACCGCAAAATCGTCTATGAAAGATCCCTTCCTTTGTGGTTCTTTACACTCGTGTAGCGGGGCGACGTATATGACGAACAGCAGTGGGGACATTGATGAGCCTTGCAGGGTTCCGGATTTTACGTGGTGTAGGGTTTCTGTTGCTCCTGGGAAGACCATCTGCATGGTCCTATTGCTCATGAACGACAGTATCCAGTTAGTGAGATATTCTGGGGTGTTCCCATTTTCGAGTCTTTTTTTGAGTTCGGCTTGTTCCATGTTGTCAAAGGCTCCCATGATATCGAAGAAACCTGTGCTTACTTTGAATCCTGCTTTCTGAAGGTAATCTACTTCGTGGAAGAGCCGATTCGCTGCGTCTGCTGTGCCTCTTTGTTTTATGGCTCCGTATTGGTATGGCGATATCATTTTGTTTTGTATTGGGTGGGCGTATAGTCTGTCGTGGGCGACTTTCTCGACTATTTTTGAGAGTGTGCTGAGTAAGGCTATGACCCTGTATGATTTGACCGGACTGTAGTCTTCTTTGCCTGGTTTTAGTATGAGCACTCCCAATGCTTCTTTGAGGTTTTCTGGGTGGTATCCGTGGCCAAGTATTTCGTTAACGATTCCTTTGATAATGTGTGGTGCTCCTTTTGCTACCTGCTTCCAGACTGGGTACAGGATGGCGTCCTTCCCTGGGGCTGTGTTCCTGGTTTTCCGAAGGGCTTCCTGGACTTCTTTTTACATTACCTCTGGCATCTCAGGGTGCTATACAGGTTTGGGAGGGTCTGGTTGTGGTTTAGGGGGGAAAAGTTGCTTTATCAGTTGTGCTTCGTACTGTTCTGCTGTTCCAGCTGCAATTGCTGGTTTGTGATCTCTTGAGGTTTTCATCCTTACTGATTTGTAGTTCCAGAGGTCCTGGTCACTTGCATTCTCCACCCACTGGTTCCAATATCGGTCTTTGGCAGCCTGGATCAATTGGAAGTACTTGTTTCGAGCCATATTCCGGTTTTCTCTGGTTGTTCCTCCATGCTTGTATTCCCGTGCCTCTCGCTTAAACACCTTTCGTTCGATTGCGATTTCAGTGTTCCACCATGGCTTGGAGTATTTTGTGACATTTTTCTTCGGCACTGCGTCATATAGTGTTTTCATGACTTGGTGTATTGTTTTTTGGATCCAGTGTTGGAAGTCTCCTTGTTGGTCCCATTCCGTTACAATTCCTTCCAGTTAGTGATACACCGGATCCATATTATCTTTATCATAGGTGGGAAAAAGCTTCCAGTGTGGTGCCAGTTTCTCCTGCTCAGTGTCTTGTACTTAAAGCTCGATGGTTACCAGAAATGGTCGCTTCCTACGTCTTTCCCTATTGATGGCGGGGTGAGCTGTCCGTATCTGTTCGTGCTTGCGAATATGAGGTCGATTACTCCGTCTTGTCTTCCTCTTGGGTCCTGTCTGGTGGTCTCTCCTGGTATGTTGCTGCAGACATGTCCCGTGTTTGTTGCTGCTTCCAGTAGCCTTTGTCCGTCTTGAAGTTCGTGCCACATATATGCTCTAAATGGGCTCCAGTCCAGGTGATGTGTGTTGAAGTCTCCAAGTATAATCCTGTGGCCCGTATATTTCCAGAGACAAGAGAGCGTCCAACAGCCTGCCTATTTATACCAATTCCAACCTAAGAAATAACTCATAGATAACTATGGAAATAGAAGGAAGTGGAACCCCGCAGAATATCTATGACTAATATCTCGATAACTAATCTCTAAGCTTGCATAGCCTAGAAGAGTCCTGATCTCGGATAGGCAAAGATTAGCAATGTATGAGCAACGGATCGCCATGACCTCTGATGTATCATGTCCTCTCACGATGACTGGCTCGATCGGTCAGGCCACCCATTCCACAAGGGTGACTAAGTCCTTGCACGACGTGCCGATATTCTGATCATATGTTCCGGATGGGTATTGTAGCTAGGTCGTCAACTCCACGCCACTGTACCAGAGCCGTACTTATGTAAGTCCAATAAGGCAGAGCCACACGAGACGGGCAGGGCCCGGTAGCTATAATGGGTGTAACACTTACTGGGTGCATCCTGGGTACTAGTCTATCCTCGCGCAAGTCTGTGGTACCTTGGAACTCTAACACTCGATTGGTCAGGCCACCTATTCCACAAGGGTGACTAAGTCCTTGTGCGATGTGCTGATGTTCTAATCACATGTTTCCAGATGGGTATTGCAGCTGGGTCATCAACCCTCGCCACTTCACCAGAGCCGTACTGACGTAAGTCTAATAAGGCCTAGCTACACGAGATGGGCAGGGCCGGGTAGCTATGATGGGCGTAATATTTACTGGGTGCTTTCTGAGTACTTGTCTATCATCGCGCAAGTCTGTGGTACCGTGGAACTATAATACTATGTTCCTTCTAAGGTGCAATACCCTCATTACGTATAAGACGTTAGTTAGAGTGCTCAATTCAGAGTTGCCCTAACACCTTCGAGGATTTCAGGTGAGTCCGCGAAAAAGACAGTCTGTGCTCCATACTGATGTTATCTCTGGTGCATCTGCCTGTGCAATGTACTGGTTTTTCTTGCAAGTTTCAGTCTATATAGAGTGGGAAGGGGTCTTAGCCTACCTATCCTACTCTCCACCGCTTCGTAGGTGGAGCCTCCTTAGGCCTTTTTGCTGACGCTTCGGCATATGTGTTCTTGGTTCAGAAATCAACCAGCTGATCGATAGGTTTCCCGTTAACTACCAAGTTCTCCAACACCTCCCATGATGCCTCTGCTTCCGAGTATCCTTCCTAGAGTACGTAGTACTCAAGACGCTTCCCTTTCCTGTTATACTGACACTTCGTGATTTCTTTGACAAAGTATGCTGGGACACCGTCGTCATCTTGTGGAGCTGGAGGAGCTACCCTAGGAAATTGTTCTAAGGTGTTGTAGGGTTCCAGCTATGAGACGTGGAAGACAGGATGAATTTTCCAGGTGTACAGGAGTTTGAATTTGTACGCTCTTGGGCCAACCTTCTTTATGACTTAGAAGGGGCCTGCGTATCTCGCGTCGAGTTTCTTAGAGTTTTTATGCATCGGGAGGTTGTCTCTTCATAGCAGGATGAGGTCGCCGGGTTTCTGTTCTGGGAAGGCCACGTGCTTTTTGTCATACTAGTGGATGGTATGCTTCTGGACAGAGAGGAATCTTTGCCGTATTTCCTGCCAGTTTGCTTCAAGCGTTTCAGATCCACGGTAGAATTTCAAGGTGCTGACCGCATCCGGGGATGGATGATATCTATATTTGGTGAAAAAGGGAGTTTGGTTTGTGCTGGAGGAGACTGAGTTGTTGTAGGCAAACTCGGCTAAGGGCAAGAGGAGTGACTAGTTGGATTGATCGAATGTCATGTAATTTCAAAGGTAGGCTTCCAAGATCTGGTTTAGGCGCTCAGTTTGTCCATCCATTTGGGGGTGATTGGCCATGGACATGGAGAGTTGGACTTTAAGGTTCTCCATAGCAATCTTCCACCAAGCTTGTAACTTAGGGTCCCTGTCGCTCACTATGTTGGATAGGAGGCCGTGATGTTTCCAAATCTGGGTGATGAAAACACTCGCCAATTCCTTCGAGTCGATATTTTGATGAAGAGGTATAAAGTGTGCCATATTTATTAACCGATCAACTATCACCCAAATTTGAGTATAGCCTTCTGAGGAGGGTAGGTCGGTGATAAAATCCATGGAGATACTCTCCCATGGCTTTTAGGGGATTTCCAAAGGTAGGAGTTGCCCGGAAGTCTTATGTCTCCGAGCTTTGTTCAGTGGACACTGGTCACAGGACAAGACATATTGTACAATGTCCTTTCTGAGTGTAGGCTAGTAGAAATCCAGAGTGACCAATTTGAACATTTTATCTCGTCCGATATAGCCTGCCGAGGGGTGATCATGCCTGGAGTCAAGGACCTTAGTGCGAAGGGTACAGGGAACAAACCATAGGTTGTTGAACGTTAGCGGGCCATCTCCCACCTCATAGTTTAGAGGCACTCTGCTCATCAGCTCATGGGTTTCAGGGTCCTTTGCCGATTCTGTTCATAGTTCCTGTATGGACTCACACTTGAACATGTAGTTTGCTCATTCAGAGGCCGCAATGTATTGTCTAGGTTTGAGGAACAGAACTTCAGGTTCAGGTGCCCCCTCTATAAGGGCGTGGTCTCCACGCCTAGACAGAGCATCTGCCTTGGTGTTTTTAGTCCTGGGGCGATATACAATCTTGTAGTTGATTCTCCCAAGCTTCTCCATCCACCTGGTTTGGTGCCGAGATAAAACTCTGGTAGTCGCGAAATACTCCAAGTTTTTATGGTCGGTAAGGACCTGGACCGGGTGTTAGGCTCCTTCACAGCAATGTCTCCATTGATAATGGAGACAATCCACTATTGCTAACATCTTCTTATCATAGATCTCATAATTCATCTCTGCAGGAAGTATTTTGCAGGAGTGAAAGGCGATCGGATGAAGGGCATCTGTTTGGTGCGAGAGAACTCCACCTATGGCAAAGTCACTCATATTAGTCTCTGCTACAAGAGGTAAGGAGGAATCGTAGTAGGTGAGTATTGGTGCTGAGGTGAAGGATTCCTTGAGAAAATCGAAGGCCTGCTGTTGCTTATGCCCCCAGGTCCATGGGGTTTTGTCCTTGGTGAGGTCCATCAGGGGTACCGCTTTCTTAGAAAAGTTGAGGATGAAGATGCGGTAGAAGTTTGCAAATCCCAGGAATGAATGGATGTTGGTGACCATCTTAGGAGCAGGCCAGTCCTTTATCATAGCTACCTTGTCTTCGGCTATGGAGATTCCATTGACAGAAATGATGAACCATAGGAACTCAACGCTGTGGAAAGCCTAGATGTACTTTGTTGGCTTTAGAGCTAACTGGTGCTGGTCCAAATGCTTCAGAACCTCACGGACTAGCCGATCATGTTCTTCAATTGTTTCAGCATATATGAGAATGTCATCTTGATAGATGATGATACCTAGGTCTAGGAGATCTCAGAAAATGGTGTTTATCATTTCTTGGAACACTGCAGGGGCATTGCAGAGTCTAAAGGGCATTACCAGGTATCCGAATTGCCTATACCGAATTCGGAACACTGTTTTCCACTCTTGGCCTTTCGCAATTCAGATGAGGTTATGGCTATTTTTCAGGTCCAATTTGGTAAACAATTTGGCTTTGCCGATGTGATCTCGAAGTTCCCCCGTAAGGGGAAGAGGGTAGCAATTTTGAATTAGAGTTTGTTTAGGCTGCGATAGTCTACACAAAGGTATAAGGAACTGTCTGCATTCTTGACAAAAAGGATGGGTGCCCCAGCTGGGGATTTGGAGGGCTAAATATTTCCTTCTTTTAACATGCGATCCAGATACTCCCAGAGCGCTTGTAGCTCAGTTTCTGACAGCTTGTATATGGGGCCCCAAGGTGGGGATGTTCCCTCTTCCATATCCAATCGATAGTCCTAAGGTAGGTGTGGGGGTAGTTATGACGCCAACCATTCAGAGAAGACTGCTAGATATAGTTGTTCCCACTTCTTGGGTTTGATCGGAGAAGGGTCAGAGGGGGAGGATCAGATAAAGACTTCCGCGAACTCATACACAGGAAGTCTTGTCATAGCGGAGCACTACCTCCATGTTTCTGCCATACTAATTGAGGTATCCACCTACCCCAACAGGCCTGAGCCTCAAGCAGCGTCATTGGCATATAAATCTTCATCTTACAAGAGCTCTAGGGTATTCACCAACTGAACCTGTGGTGCCACTAGATGCTTCTTGCACTTGTCGCTAGGAAACCCTACCAACTCAGCCTTGTCATAATCAACAAGCAGTTCATGGTCTTGGAACCACTTGATAGGAAGGTGTTGACATCCTCTGGCATCGGCCCGATGTCAAAGTCAATGTTCTCTTTGTGGTTGAGAACCTGCATTTGTAGCTTTGGGGTGTAATACCACTCTTGCTTGCAGGAGCCATCATAGGCATATACATTGACTGGTGTTGACCTTTTCTTCTTTGGGACCGGGAGCCTGTCCGATATCAGTGCTCCTGTAGCTCTATTATCGAGTTTTGCCATGGCTGACAGGCAATGGGTCCTAACACCTTCCACTTCATTAGTTCACCACTGTAAGGTGATGGGAACTTTAACACACCTGCCCTGAATAGGGCCCTCTTCCTTCACACGAGCAGAAATAGAGTATGACATAATTTCAGTATATACATTCCCTGATCTCTCCTGGGAATGTTGTGGCCAGACACTGCTGTACATTGAAGTTGATAAAAGAGGAATGTGGGTATCAGCTGTAATTTGAGTGCTTATGAATCTACAGAAACAGTAGGGTATGGTAAAGAAAGGCAGTTTGTTACATGACCCACATGTTTCGGCCTTAAGGCCATCCTCAGACAAATAAAGAGATAATAAATAGAAACTTGTACTGGATAGAAAGGAGAGTTGTGTGTATTATAAAGGGTATAAGTCATGATCATGGGTATTATAAATCATAACCAATGGTACAAGCCTCAATACCGGTGGCCCACCCACCAAGAATAAGGGCCTAGAAAATGCCACTTGAACATGGCTTCCAAAAGAAAGGAATTGGAAATTCAATGCTCCTGCAACTTTTCGTGATGGTTTCAGAACAAAGGAAAGTATATGATATCGATTTGTCGGCTGTTCAAACCATTGAAATATCCTTACCTTCCTGCCAATCTTCTGGCAATTCGATGACCCTGGCGGCTTATTCCGTTTTGGTCTTTTTGGAGGACTCACTCTTCTTGTCTTCCTCATCCCTTGTTCTCTTGCGAGAATATCTTGCCTTGGGTTGAGGAATGTCAGAAGACTTGTATTTGGCGAAACAAGTCTTGCTGGAGTGATTGGTCCTGACACACCTCCTACATGCCATGTTGTCTTGGGCCCACTTAAGTTCAGACCCCGTTAACTCTGGGAGCTTGCCCATTCTAGTTTTAGGCTTGCTTTCCTGCTTCTCCTTAAGGAGTTAGTTGCTGGGGTGTGAGGGTGGTCTAGGATGCTTCTTTTTGTCCTTTGCCTCTATTACCTTCCATAGGTCCTTACCTGCCAACCTTGCAGCTTGCACGATCTGCTGGCCTACCGTCAGGACATGATCAAACCAGTCATTAACAGTCTGGTATCCTTCAGAGTAGTTCATGGCAATTGCTATGTGCAGTTTTTTGTGGAGTCCTTGGTTTACCCAGTCCTTGAGGATGTTGTCTGGGTAATTAACCACATCATTGAGGGTTCTCATGTAAATGATGTAGTCGAGGATGGGTCCAGTTTGCCTGGCTTTCACCAGAAGGGAGGTGTATTTGGGCCTCAGAGTGTAGGCACCAAAATTTGATCGAAGGGCTTCAAGAAAGTCTGCCCATCATGCCAAGGGGGTGGTCCACTTTGCATTGTGCACCCTCCACCAGCTCATTGTGTTCCCAGTAAAAAGGGTAGACGCAAATTGGATCTTAACTATATCTGAACTGAAAAGGTGTACCTGCAGGGCAAAGTAGGTGTTCCACTGCAACTGAAGCTTAATAATGTCTTCAGCCTTCCCTCTGAACTTGTCCAAATGAGCTGGTTTTGGACCCTTGAAGTTGACGTTTTGCTGTTGTTGAGGAACCGCCGACTGTGCTCTGTTGTCCGCCGCATCGATCATGCGTTGGACATCCTCCAAAGTCAAGTTTTGAGGAGGAGGGTCCTGTGCTGTAGTGAGTACCATCATGGGGTGAGGTGGCAGAGGAGGCGGGCCTTCTGGCGGGGTGTTCCCATGGCTGGCAACAGGCTTCTCCGCACCTTCAAACTACCCCCTACATTTTAGTTCTCAGCTATTAGTATCTATATCGCATCGTCAAAACGTCGCAAAAATGCCCCCACGGCGTTCACAGTCATCGCAACCCCCCCCTAAAGATCCCACGCCACCACAAGAGGCAAGCGAAGTCTCTCGTATGAAGGAACTCTTGGATTCCTTCCTTTATTCCCCCCTTGCGCGTACCATAAGAGAGAATGACCAACTTGCGAACGCGAACTCCCCAATCCTAGGGGACTATCTCAAGTGCAAAAGTCTCGAGTTCTATGCTACACAACTGCCGTCCCTCCTCGCCTCTATGAGCAAGATTCAAGAGGCAGTCACCGCTATCGCCGCTGGCCAACAGTCCCTTGAAGCCCGCTTTGACGAACTCGAGGCCATCACCACCCGCAACGCAACTGCTACGGCTTCGGCTAAGGCAGGCCCCACTGAAATCGACCTCGCGCTTTCGGATTCCATCAAAAAGCTACGGTCGGAAATGTCTAAAACCGCAAAAGCAGTGAAGAAGATTTCTTCTTCCCTTGCCTCCCCCACCCCTACTGCGCCACAAGTGGCGCCCCCCACTACTGACACCACCTGGGCTCAGGTAGTGAAGAAAAACAAAGGTAAGGCCCTGGCCGTGCCAACCCCGACTGCTACTATGCCTCCTGCCCCGAAATACCCGACCAAGAGTGAGCGAGAGATAATCGTTAATCTCGAGGGAGAAGTCCCCGAGTTCAACCCAATTGCCGTCCGGGACACTGTCAACGCCGCTTTAGTTGACAAGAAAGCCCCCTCCACTTGCCGAGTCCGATCTGTCAGAAAGGCCGGTGCCTCCAATGTTTTCCTCTCCGTCATGGAGAACACCACCGCCCAGCAAGTCCTTGCATACAAGCCCACCATTGAAGAAGCTGTTCGCAAGTTCTTCCCCACCACCACCGGTCTCCGCCGAAACTTCTTGCACAAGAAGTACATCGTGCACAATGTGCCAACCCCCGTCCTCAACACCTCTGACATAGAGCATATGTCGCTTATCCGCAAGGAGATCGAGACATTCAACCAAGGTGTTGTACTCGCCCAAATCCCACGCTGGCTGGCTTCGAAGGATAAGCTCGTCGGCAAACCCGCCTCCTCCATTGTCATCACTGTGGTGGTGAACAATAACCATTACCGCATCTCCCAAGGTCTGACCATCCTCAACAAGAATCGTCGGACTGACCCATACATTGCCTTCTCGAAGGCCACCCAATGCTCCCGCTGCTGTCGCTTCGGCCATCACCAACTGAAGTGCACATACTCCCCGCGCTGCCGCATCTGCGCAGGACCTCACGCCATCTTCGAACACTTCTGTGGCAACACAGAGTGCAAACGCCGCGGACGACAATGCGATCATACGGTACTCAAATGTGCCAATTGCGATACCGCCCACCCCGCCAACGATCCCCTCTGCCCTGTGTATTTGCAAGCCTTGGCCGATAATAACAAGCGAGTGGAGAACCTGCGTGCCGTGATGGAAGAGGGAATGGAGACTTATGGCCCCTCGGTAGTTCATCTTTCTTTCCGCTTTTGTTGTTCCCTTTGTGTAAAAGTTTTGTGAGTTTAACTTGTGTTTTCTCCTTTGTCTTTTCTCTTTCCTTTCTCTTTGGTTAAGTGTTTCTCGCTTGTACCTCGATTCCTTCCGGTTGTTGTAAGGAGCGCCTCGCTAGAGATGGGAAAGGGGTTCCCCAGGCTTTTCTTTTTTCCCTTTCGCTTAAAGTTCTTACTGCTGTCTTGACGTGCTGGGTGGTCGCTTTTGCGCCGGTCGCGTTGTTCTTTTGGTTTTTACTTTCCCCCGCCGCTCTCTCCTTTCCGCCCCGTCTCTTCTTTAGTTTATTGCGTGTAAGCGAGGAGGATTCGGGAACAAACCGTGTATTTTATCTGTAAACCGTAGGACGCGCTACCGACATTAGGTCGGCTGTCTTCTACCTCCGTCATAGCTTGACATAGTTGCAAGCGGAGGTTCTTTAGACGACCCCTAGCGGGGTCGTAAAGATAAAATAAAAATGAATTTCCCCCCCCCCCCATGGCTGGCAAAGAGGCCAACTAGGTTGCTAACTGCCTTGGACCTTCTCCTGAGTCTGGGCCTATTGTCAGGTGCCTCAGATTCTGACGGGGACAAGTCAGACTGGTAGGGCACCCTCCTCTTCTCCAAGTAAGCCTTATACAGGGCCACATCATCCTGGGCTTCCTTGAGTTGTGCTAGGATTTCTTGCTTTTCCCTTACCCACTCGTCTCCCACTTAGAGGTCCGCTTTAGCCTGGGCTAAGTTAGTCTCCAACACCTGGATCCTACTTACCTGAGTCAGGCTAGCTCTTTCCATCTAGGCTACTCTATCCTCTAGTTCCCAGTTTTCTTTTTCCAGATAGGAGATATACTCCTTATCTGCCTCATCATCAGGGACTATTACAGGTTGGGCCTTGGCCACTACTAACTCCTCCTTGAGTTTGGTGTTCTCATAGTAGAGATTGGCGTATTCGCAGCCTAGGGAGGTTTGTAGTTCCTCCCTTATCTTGGCTTCCTGAAACCTGTTGAGGTCCTTCTGCTCCTTTAGTTGATTGATGGAGGAGAGAAGTATGTCAGTGGTAGTCCTGGGTAAAGAGATGAGAACTGGAGGTAGCCTTTTGCCTATGTCTTGGTAGGCTCGGATGGTTGAGTAGAGGATTCCTTGGATCTCCTCTTTTTGTTTCAGGAAATCATTGAAGAGCTGCTACTTAATTTCCGCATAGGCAGCATCTCCAATGAAAGTCCTCACCTGTAGGAAGGCGGCATCAAGTTCGACAAAGCAGGATTTCACCTTACTTTGGTGTTGCTCCATGAATGTAATCTCCGAGGATGAGAGGACAATAGATTGGTGGAGTGAGGTAGAGGCTCTGGTTCATGTTGAACCTGGCCTTCCATGGTAGTTGAGAGTTTGCCCATCGAAGAGGGCAAGAGTGGTCTCTGGATTAGTCATGGGCTGATCTTGACTAGCCATGACTTGAGAATATAGTATTAACGGTGCGTATCTCTTGAGGTAGAATAGCTTGGTAAAATACAAGTAAGCACGAAGCTATAAGTATTACTGAGTGAACTCAGATATCTCAACTTATTCTTCTCAACTAAACAAGTGCTTTCCTACGCTTACTAGAGATGGAGAATGGAAAGATAATCAGTCGCAAAGATAAGGCGAAATATATTCTTAAGACTCAAAGCTAGTCTCGAAGCTAAAGAAGAAAGGAAGGAAAGACAAGAGAGCGTCTATACTCTTTTCCTTCGGTCATACTCTCTAGCAGATAGCTTTGCGTGAACTTAATCAGATGGCCTAAGTAAGAGAGGGAGCGATACATCACTAAGCACTATCAGGGTAACCCTTCATACAGCTATTGAGGTCATCGGTTGCGAGACAAGAGAGCATCCAGGGGGGGGGGGGGGGGGGGGGGGTA
>JABYPW010000545.1:0-11098 GCA_016880775.1 Phymatotrichopsis omnivora | reverse complement strand
GAGGGGTAATTTATTTTTATTCTTTATGGTCGTGTAAGTGACCATCTACAAAAGAACATCCTCGTACAGCTATGAAAAGCTATGAAGTAATAAGAAAACATCTCCTCTAAAAAACACAGAAAAGTAGTGCAAAAATAAACTAACATAAGTGGAAAAGAGTTCGCAAAGTCAAATCCAAATCACCATAAGAAGGGGCAACATCCTCCATGAGAAAATCCGACACGTCAGATAAGCTACTAGAGGGACTAAGGAAAGTAGAAGGGTGGGTAGCTGATCCGTCAGCCGGAGCTACCTCCGTAAAAGGTTTCCAGTCTAAAAAACTTCTATACGGCCTGCATGTAGAACATGGGCTAGGCGGTACTAGGGACAGGGTACAAGATGGGGGTCTATTAGGCACAGATCGAACAGGTATGGCCACATGGTATTCGTATGCATGGGTCCTTGTCTGTATCCCAGTCTTCGTTTTCGATATGTACGTTGCTTTTTGTTTCGTTTCCTCCTCCGAGCGGAACATGGCTTCCTGGTCATGGGGCTTGGGTATGTATTTTTCGCACGCTTATGTCCGCGCCAGGCATTCTAGTATCGCGTGCTGTATTATTTCATAGTACTGGTGACAGTGTGTACAGAGGTGGTCGTTGTGTCCCTATGAGGTATGTGTAGAGAGGTGTGACTTCCGGGATCTCATTTGGAATAGGCAGCTTGCGATCTCGATCGGCAATCTGAAGATTTGGTTTTCACCAAGTGAAATTTCCTCCTCATCTTTTGAGTTTTCAGTTGTTATTGTTTTCCACCGCTTGATTACCTTCTCTTTAACTTTTTCTTATAGGGTTTTTGTGGGGTACAGTGATGGGGAGCTCTCACCAGCTTTGACTGCTCCATAGACTCGCATTCCAGTTTCCAGGTATGGGATGATACTTCGTAGGGTTTTTGTCGATGTGGACTAGTGGGGAACTCCCAGGTTTGTGTATGTTAGGGGCATTCCATTTCTGGACATAGAGGCCTTTTCTCTTGTCTCCGATAGTTCTCCTTTTTATGCGACCGCGGTAGGTGTCCCTTGACTTTCTTGTTGTTAGGGCTGGGTATGTGTCTGGCAGTATTGATGCGATCAGGTGCTCCAGGTCAGTGATCGTCGATACTCTTAGGATGTATTTTTCCCTTAGGTAGTTGATCCAGATTTCTGGCAGAGGTATTTTTGCCTGGGCTAGTACTGGGTAAGTGTTCGTGTTGCGGAAGTGTCCGGTTATCCATCTTGCCATTTTACTGAACTAGGTGCTGAGGAGTTTGATGGTCGTTTAGTCCGGTTCGAAGACAGTTGCCCCATATATCATTTGCAGTATTAGCATTCCCATTACTATGCGCCTTCGGTTGTGTGGAGTGAGCCCTTTATGTTTTGTATTGTCTCTTCTGATGAGCGTGAACTGTTTCATTGCGTGGGCGATGCGGATTTCGTAGTGGGCGTGCAGGGTCCGCTTAGTAGATGCGAAGTAACCTAAGTACCTTGTTATTCTTTTGGGTATTATCCGCACTCCTCCTATTTCGACCGGTTGTTTTTCATCCTCTGGCGTGCTCTCATAGTGTGATTTCTAGTGTATTAGGTCAGTTTTGGGGGCGGAGAATTTGATTTTCATTTGTTTTGCCTTTGTTTCCAGCTGTTGGAACTCTTCCCAGATTTTGCTGTTGTTTTCGTTCCTGTTCTTGGAGTAGACTGTAACTGCGAAATTGTCGATGAAGGATCCTTTGCTTTGTGGCTCTTTGCAGTTGTGTAGTAGGGCAACGTATATGACGAAGAGTAGCAGGGAGATTATTGAACCCTGTGGGGTTCCTGACTTCACACAGTGTAGGGTTTCTGTTGCTCCTGTGAAGACCATTTGCATGGTCGTGTTGCTCATGAACGACAGTATCCAGTTGGGGAGGTGTCCTGGGGTATTCCTGCTTTCAAGTCTTTTTCTGAGCTCGGCTTGTTCCATATTATCAAAGGCTCCTGTGATATCGAAGAAGCCCGTGCTTACTTTGAATCCTGCTTTTTGGAGGCAGTCCACATTATGGAAGAGTCGATTCGCTGCGTCTGCAGTGCCTCTTTGCTTGATGGCTCCATACTGGTACAGTGATATCATCTTGTTCTGTATTGTGTGCGCATATAGTCTATCGTGGGCGACTTTTTCGACTATCTTTGAGAGCGTGTTGAGTAAGGTTATCACTCGATACGACTTGACTGGTCCATAGTCTTCTTTTCCTGGTTTCGGTATGAGCACACCCAGTGCTTCTTTAAGGTTTTCAGGGTGGTATCCATGTCCTAGTATTTCGTTGACAATTCCTTTGATAATGTGCGGTGCTGCTTTTACTTCCTGTTTCTAAACTGGGTATGGGATGGCATCCTTTCCTGGGGCCATGTTCATTCATTTTCGAAGGGCTTCTACCCACTGGTTCCAGTATCGGTCTTTGGCTGCCTGGATTAACTGCAAGTACTTGTTTTAGGCCATGTTCCAGTTTTCTCTGGTCGTTCTTCCCTGCTTGTATTTTCAGGCTTCTCGTTTGAATACGTTGCGATCTATGGTGATTTCTGTATTCTACCATGGTTTGGAGTACTTTGTGATGTTTTTCTTTGGCACTGCATCGTATAGTGTTTTTGCGACCTAGTGTATAGTCTTTTGGATCCAGTGTTGGAAGTCTCCTTGTTGGTCCCATTCCATTACAATTCCCTCTAGTTGTTGGTATACAGGGTCCATATTATCTTTATCATACGCTAGCAAGAGCTTCCAATTTGATGCTAGTTTCTCTTGTTCAGTGTCTTGTAGGTGAAGCTCAATTGTTACTGGGAAATGGTCACTCCCTACATCTCCTCCTACTGAGGGCGGAGTGAGCCGTCCATATGTATTTGTGCTCACGAATACTATATCTATGACTCCATCTTGTCTTCCTCTTAGGTCTTGTCTGGTGGTCTCCCCTGGTATGTTAGTAAAGACATGCCCTGTGCTGGTCACTGCTTCCAGTAGATTTTGTCCGTCTTGCAGTTCGTGTCGTGTGTATGTTCTGAATAGGCTCCAGTCCAGGTGATGCGTGTTAAAGTCTCCTAGTATGATCCTGTGGCCTGTATGCTTCTGGAATACCTGTGTTATTATTTCTGTTCAATCTGTGCCTTTTGGGTGCATGTATACTATAAGGAAAATGAGAAAGAAAAACCCTTCGACTGGAAACTCAGCACCACCACATCTGGGTCCTGAATCCCAGGTATAGGAAAGAAAGAAAAACACTCCGCTATCCACTTTTCAACATAAATAACTGTTCCATACTTAATTCTTCCGTCTCTTTTCTTCTGGGGCACTACTATCTCATATCCTTTTGCTCTCATTGGGTTTCCTTGGTGTAGCTATGGGTGTTGGATGGCTATAATTTGTGCTGGGGTTTTTTGGTTTTGCATGTAGTTGATGAATACTCTGTTGTTTCCTGCGTAGTTGAGTGTCACCATTTTGGGGGTTTTTGTGGTCCGTGGGATGCTTTTGGTCATCCCTTTGTTGGCGTCCTGTATCGGCATTTTATTCAGTTTATGTGCTTCTCGTTGGAGATGTTCCTGCCTGTGCTGCTGAATCACTTCTTGGAATTGCTGGAATTTTTCTTTTCTCGCCAGGTAAACTGGGTAGTTTGCAGCATGGTTGTTTTGGCAGTTGACGCATCTTGATACTTCCCTAGCACAGTACTGTCCTAGTTTGTGCTCTCTTTCAGGGCAGCGGGGGCATGGGTCCATGTGCTTTTGCGTGTCGCATGTGTGGGGGTGGTTTTTATTGTCATGTGCTTGTGCGCAAATGGCACATATTTGAACTGGTTCCTGGCATGCTACTCTCGGGTGTCCTAGTCTCCAGCATTTACTGCATTTCGTATATGGTGTTGATGAATAGAGCATTTCCGTTTTCCTTATTCGGTTGTAGAGTAGGGTTCCTTGTGGGGGGTAAATCTTCCTTATTTTAGATGGGTGGGCTTCAACGATGATGGCGCAGTACGGTTCCTCTTGTCCATCTTTGGGTTTGATCATTCTTGTGCTCGCAATTTGGACTCCGGTGGTGGCCATTATTTCACTCGATACTTCCTCGTGTAGGTCTGTTCCTAGTCCAGTTGAAGGTAAGGCAAACCTCGGGATTCTGTGGATCATTATTCCTGCGGTGACTGGTGCAAACTTGAGCATTTTAACCTTTATCGTGAGGATTCCGCTTACAGCATTTTGTATGATGATAGAATAGGGTTTGTAGAAGTCGGCGGTGAGGTGAGGTGGGGTGTACATTGTGACAGTGCCCATTTCATTAATGGTGATCGCTTCTAGCATTGCATCTTTGGGGGATATTGCTGCATCATTGGCTAGTTTGAATATGTCATCTGCCTTGCTAGAGAATTTGTCCAGTGTAGGTGGCTTTAGCCCCTTAATAGTCTAGGGCGAATATGGTGGTGGTGGTGGTAGTGCTTCATGCCTTAGAGGAGCTGGAGGTTGAGGTGGCACCAAGTTGGCTATTGCTTCCCTCAAAATTCCTTCAACATCTCCTCCGGTAAGGGGTTTTTTCCCTTGAGGTCTTGGAGAAAAACGAGGTGGTGTTGGAGATATGGTGATAGTTCTCCTTTGGTGTGACAGTCCTGGTTCCCTAATTCCCTTAGTGAAGTCAAGGAATCCTCTGCTTCATCTTCTGAGGGGGATGATGATAATGATGATAATTCATTTCTATTTTGACTATGTGAGGCTACAGAGTTTTTGGATTCTCTACCTATAGTGTCGAATATATCAGGGCCATCCACATTCAGTCCATGACTATGGCATATTACCCTAGCACAAACAAAAGAGAAAAGAAACCACCCATTTAAAAATCCTCCAAAATCTCCCCAAAAAAGCCAAAGCGAATGACTATATACATGAAAAGGAAAGTATAAGCTGTCTCCTCCACTCAAAACTACCTTCAATAGTTCTAGGCAACGAGGTGACTATTATTATTATGTTGGTATAGGCGAGTGCCTAAGCAAGCTAGGGATGTAGTGATTGGAAAGGTTTGTATTGTTTTTTGCGATCAGATATCCTATGTGAGGGGGAGTACTTCAACCATGTAGTTTTAGTTTGTGTTGTTTTGGTTTCCCGTCTTCTTCATTCGTTTATGTTGGTGCCATAAGGGGCACAGAAGTTTTGGGTATGGTAAGCGAGGCTGCGGAGGAGGTTTTGTGTGATTGCTCTAGAGGGCCTGAGCACCCCTACTAGGAACTCTCAGAGCGTCCCATGTTGGGGTTTTGCACAGTCAGAGGCTTACCTATAGGACCTGGAGCAACAATACGATCCTGTGTTGTAACCTCTATGTGGAGACTGATCGTGTGTATCCACTCGCTTGCTCACTTAACATGGTCGGGTATCAGACAAAGAATGTGTATGTCGATGATGTATCTCTGGTATTGCCATGCAAGCAATGTCTCACTAGGCTATGGTTTACATGGTTAGAAAGGTGTGGGATGTCTAGAGCATCTGAAAAGGAATTATCATTTGTGGCAAAACAGAAGAGACTAGCCCAAGTGTGGGCCAGTGAGGAGGACCTTTACCCCAAGGTAGAGGGTCTGTCAAGATTCTTGAGGAGCCTATCTTCTAAGGGGGAATGGGGGTTCCGTCTCTTGAACAGTAGGACTGGGGGGGTAATCCTTAGTCTCTACTATTTTCTCCCTTGTAGATTATATTGGGGAGAGGGCTGAGTCTGCTGGCATCTAGTATTGACTATAGAGGGTATAGTACTGGGCAGCATCCTCTTTCATTTCCTTCAACTTAGCCTCCAACTCCTTTATTCTATTTTGAAGAGTTGTCAGAGACTAGTTGACTTCACCTTTGGCGTTCAGGTCCTCTTGAGTAAACTGAAGCTGATTCTGCAGGTTAAAGACCTCTTCATTAAGGGAGGAATTTGCATCCTTTAGACAGGTGTTGTCCATCTGAAGTTCCACTAAGAGCTGGGTATTATCTTCCTGAGCACCAGCCATTCTGGCCACTTCTAGGTCCCTTAGGAGGGAAGCATTGTTGTTCTGGAGTTTCCTAATTATGTAGGAATTCTCCAACTCTAGCTGCTCCCTGATTTTGGTAGCCTGGAATGCATTTTCCTCCTTTTGTTCCTTGAGGAGATTTATAGCCTGGAGAAGGATGTTGGTCACCCTTAGTAGGGGGTTCAAATCCCACTCATCCCATTCCATACCACGAATTACCAGTTGGTCGCGGGTTTTGTAGCGTAAGCGAGTTTTCCCCGACCATACAGGGTTGCCTAATTACTGGTTCAGTCACTGTAAGCGAATGCGACGGATGACCACAATGGCTGTATGAAGGGTTACCCTGACAGCGCTTAGCGAGATCGCTCCTGTATTACGCGACTATGTCATATGCTCTTAATTGAGTGCGACGCCCCGTCCGTACATCAGTGATCCGAGGGAGGACAAGATAAGTCACCCTTAGTAGGGTGACCGATGACCACAATGGCTGTATGAAGGGTTACCCTGACAGCGCTTAGCAAGATTGCTCCTGTGTTACGCCACTATGTCATATGCTCTTAATTGAGTGCGACGCCCCGTCCGTACATCAGTGATCCGAGGGAGGACAAGATAAGTCACCCTTAGTAGGAATGAGACCAGGATAGGAGGTAGTCTCTTCCCCATATACTTGTAGGTCATGATGGTGGAGAAGAGTATCCCTTGGATCTCCTCCTTCTATCACTGAAAGTCCTCCAGGAGTTGGGTTTTGATCTCCTAGTACACCTCATCTCCAATAAATTCCCTTGCTTAGAGAAAGGCATTATCGAGCTCCACAAAATTTTTGATGATAGAGATCTAATATTTCTCCAGAAACTTCTATGCAGACTCGTCCAGTTCAATGGAGGTTTCGAGGGGTTTCCTTCCTGACCGTGTAGAAACTGAAGGTGCTTAGCCCAGTTTGATAATAGTCTTGCCATTATAAAGGGTAAGGGCTGTGGTAAAGTCTGGTATATAGGTCTCTTCGCTAGCCATGACTTAAGAATATAGTGTTATGGCAGGTGTCTTCGTTACGGTATAGCTCAGTAAAGTGCAAGTACCACTCAACAAATAAATTATTACTGAGTAAACTGAGATATCTCAACTGTTCTAAGTCTGGATCCACAAATACACTTTCCTATATTCAAAGAGAGAGGAGAAGCAAAGTTCGAGAGTAAGAATGAATATATCCTTAAGGCTTATAGCTAATCTATAGACTGAATAGACAAGGAAGGAATGAATATAGAAGCAATGAAACTCCTTTCCCACTACTTAAACTAAATACACTCTTCCCCTAGTGGGACAGCTTTTGCACTAACTTAATAGGATAGCCTGGCTAAGGAAAGTTCCTCCTCTTGACTGACCAAAAAGAAATCCTCTGCCTACTTGTACTGAAAAGAAAATGCAGACTACTACATACAAAGGCTAACCAGGGAAAAATAATTACTAAGTGTAGCTTAAAACAATGAAAGAAAAACCCCCTACATAGACTACACGACAAATCAAAAATACAAGAGAATAGAAAAGAAGAAACATGCAAGCTCCTCCTCACTTTTACCAAAGGAGAAAAACCGTAGTTCCATTACAGAAAAATAAAAACAAAGTAAGGAAAGAAGAAACTAGACTCCTCCTATAGTGGTGGACTTATCCTTCCTGTTAGACTCAGCAAGTTTTGCCTAGATCATTATCATGCAGATCGGATCATTCACTTTGCAAGGGCCAGCACAGTTCGCACATCAGAGGATAGTGTTCTCGCAGTCGAATCCTTTCATCTTTTTGCATTCGGTAACACCACAACTATGTTCAGAGATTATATAGGGGCTAGCGCAAAGTGAGCAGTAGGAAGTTTACTGACAGTTCTAGACTGGGTGTCCAAAGTTCAAGCAATGGGAGCATTATGTGTCGGCGGTGAAGGGAATATACTTGACAGTGCAATGGGTTTTATTGAGGATAGGGAGCCCCTGAAGGATCTGGGCCTCATTGTTGTTGTCAATAACAGTGATCACTAGGGAGACGTGATACTGTTTGTTGATTTTTTCGCTGAATGTCAGCTAGCACATGGTCATTGCAAGAGTAATACCGGAGTTGTAGCACTCGATTTCTTGATGGAGTCTTGACATATATCCTACTATGGTAAGGTCAGTGGTGTTGGGGACAGCATAGATAATATACTTCTTCCATGTATGGTTGCAGTTAATTCCTTTGACTTTGCTAAACTTGCTAACCGCTTTGGTAATAATAGGTCAGTAGGCAAGGATAGCAGCAGCAGTAACTGTCTCCATGGTAGTGAGAACGAGTGTAGTGGGGTTATTGTTGTAACATCGTTAGATGTTTAAGAAAGAGGGAGCTTTGGTCTTATCCAGGGCTGAGTTGACTTGGTTACCAATTTGAATGTGGGTGTCTTCGCCAAAGGCCAATGGTTCCGTGATATCGACAAAAATTTCTCAGTCGTATCAGGTGGGGTAGTGTGGGAGAGGAAGGGGGGTGGTTGGGAGAAGGGCCTTCTAGGTAACTAGACCACCTTTCTTCTTTTACTTTTTAGAAGTGACTTGAGCCCAGGTTTGAGTATCTTGGGTGTGTTATGGGTGGGGAGAGAGGTAAAGGTCGTGGTAATTGAGTGAAGTTTCCTGAGATATTTTGCAGTTACTTTTTGTTGCTTTTGAATATCCTTGAGGGACTCAAGGATTTCTAGGGGGGAGGGTGAGGTCTCAATGACAGGTGCTGGGGCCTCGGTTATAGGTGGGGGTGGTCACGACTACAAGGTAGTGACTCCACTAGCAAGGTCTATCTAGGTGTTAGCAATCGTGGTAAGGGTTTACTAGATAGAAGCCAGCGACTGTTGGATAGCTAGGAGGTGTCTTGCAAAGAAAGTAATGAGGTTTATCTTGTTGTATAACTCTATAGCTATAAC
This sequence comes from Phymatotrichopsis omnivora, assembly GCA_016880775.1. Classification (NCBI taxonomy): domain Eukaryota; kingdom Fungi; phylum Ascomycota; class Pezizomycetes; order Pezizales; family Rhizinaceae; genus Phymatotrichopsis; species Phymatotrichopsis omnivora. The sequence continues at coordinate 2,187 of JABYPW010000545.1, read as the reverse complement.
CTCTTGATGATTACTTCCTGTGAAAGCCTAGGTTCCAGCAGTGTTTTATCCTAGGAGTTTACCAAATTCGGACACAGCGAGGTCTACATAGATTTTGCGTAGGGCTTCCACCTATCATATGGTTTGAGGGGAGGGTTGAGGGCCTATGTTACGGAGGATAGGGGTAGAGGAGAAAGGTTTGGGTAGGGGTGGGGGGGCAGGGTTATGACGACAATGCGACATCGCTTAAGGTTAGAGTTTGAAATTCCAAAGATGTTGTAATTTCAAAAAGTATGTGTAAGAAGGTTGAGAAGCCTGGAACACAGAAGCCACTATGGGGGGGGAATTCATTATTATTTTACCTTTATGACCCTGAAGGGGTCGTCTAAAAGAACCTCCATATGCAGCTATATAAAGCTATGACAGAGGTAGAAGACAGCCGACTTAAGGTCGGTAGCGCTGTCTACGGTTCAAATAAAATACACAGGTTTGTTCCCAAATCCTCCTCACTTATATGTAATAAACTAAAGAAGAGATAGGGTGGAAGGGAAAGAGCAACAGGGGAAAGAAAAACTCTAAAAAGAAATGCAACCGGCACAAATGCAACAACCCAGTATGTCAAAATAGCAGAAAGACTTTAAGCGAAAGAGAAAAAGAAAAGCCCAGGGAACCCCTTTCCCATCTCCAGTAAGGCAAACCTTACAACAACTGGAAGGAATTAAGGTACAAGTGAGAAACACTAACCAAAGAGAAAGGAAAGAGAAAGGACAGAGGAGAAATTAGAAGCCAAACTTACAAGACTTTTACACAAAGGGAATAACAAAAGCAGAAAAAGATATGAAATACTGAGGGGCCCTAAGTCTCCATTCCCTCTTCCATTACAGTGTGCAGGTTCTCCACTCTCTTGTTATTTTCAGCCAAGGCTTGTAAATAGGTGGGGCAGTGGGGATCATTGGCGGGGTGGGTGGCATCGTAATTAGCACACTTAAGTACTGTGTGGTCGCATTGTTATCCACAGCATTTACACTCTGTGTTGCCACAGAAGTGTTCAAAGATAGTGTGGGGTCCAGTGCAGAGGCAGCAGTGGGGGGAAGAAGTGCACTTCAATTGGTTATGACCAAAGCAGTAGTAGCAGGAACACTGGGTGGCCTTTGAAAAGGCAATATAGGGGTCAGTCCATCAGTTCTTATTAAGAATGGTCAGACCTTGGGAGATGCAGTAGTGGTTATTGTTCACTACAACGGTGATGACAACTGATGACGCAGGCTTGCTGACAAGCTTATCTTTGGAAGCGAGCAAGCAGGTAGTCTAGGCGAGGAGAACTCCGTAGTTGTATATCTCGATTTCCTTGCAGATAAGCGACATGTGTTCGATCTCGGAGGTGTTCAGGACAGGGGTTTCCACATTGTACACAATGGACTTCTTGTCCAAGAAGTTGCAGCGGAGGCCGGTAGTAGTGGGGGAGAACTTTCGAATGGCATTTTCAATGGTTGGCTTGTAGGTAAGTACTTACTAGGGAGTTGTATTCTCCATGATAGAGAGAAAGACATTGCTTGCTCCAGTCTTGCGGACAGAGCAGATGCAGCAAGTAGATAATGCCTTCTTCTCTACCAGGGCAGAGTTGACGGCGTCTCAGATAGCGATGGGGTTGAACTCAGGGACTTCTCCCTCAAGATTGATGATTATCTCTCGCTCGCGCTTAATGGGGTATTTCTGGGTAGGCGGGGTAGTAGCAGTCAGTTGTGGTATAGCTGAGGCCTTGCCTTTTGATTTCTTTACTACCTGGGCCTAGATGTTATGAGTGGTAGTAGTAGGCGCCATAGGTAGCACAACAGGGGTAGGGGAGGTGGAGAGGGAAGAAGAAATCTTCCTCACTGCTTTCGCCATTTTGGACATTTCCAACCATAACTTCTTGATAGAATCAGAGAGGGCAAGGTCGATTTTGCTAGGGCCTACCTTAACCGAGGCTGTGGCAGTAGTGTTGCAGGTGGTGATAGCCTCAAGTTCATCGAAGCAAACTTCAAGGGACCATTGGCTAGCAGTGATAGTGGTGACTGCCTCTTGAACACAGAAGTCATTAGGGGGGGGGGTAATTCATTTTTATTCTTTATGGTCGCGTAAGCGACCATCTACAAAAGAACATCCTCGTGCAGCTATGGAAAGCTATGAAGTAATAAGAAAACATCTCCTCCGAAAAACACAGAAAAG
>JABYPW010000544.1:0-24074 GCA_016880775.1 Phymatotrichopsis omnivora | reverse complement strand
TTTTTTTTTTTTTTTTTTCCTTTCCTTTTTTTCTTTTTTTTTTTTTTTTTTTCGATTGGAAATACCTTTTTAGTATGACTGGTGAAGGGTGTCCTTTTTTTTTGTTTTTCTAAAGTGGACATAAATGAGATAGTGGTTGACGACTGTTTTTTTTCTGTTTAATTGACTTTCCTGTATACATTTTCTCCAACTATGCTTTTGTATTTCATGCTTTCGCACTTTCGGTGTTGCCCGTACGTTTCAATATTAAGTTTGTTCGACTCTTTACAAAGTCTTTAATCTCAGGCATTTCGGGAATTGTTCCATCGTAATATTGTGTGCTTACGACAACCAACGGAATCGATTTGAATCAGAGTGTAACTGATATATTTACTCCACATGTATACAAGGTTGGACTTGACTAGCGGCGCTGTCGAAATTTGATACAGAGGATAGGTGTATACATACACGGAACTGCTCTGCTGGTTCAGGTACCGCGGTCGCCTGCAAAGAGCTCTGTAAGACTGCTTTCACCGAGTAAAACTTTCCTAAGTCTGTTAAACCTTTAGAAGCATTTTCGTGATCACTTCCAGCACTAGTTGAAGTTCGAGTATTGTCGTTCTGCATGTACCAAGTACATGTAAAATACATCGATATGGCGTATTCCAGATATCGGACGCGCTAACGCATAGAGGTGTGGGATTGAGAAGGATCGAAACTAATGAAGCGGAAATTGCTTCTTTGAGCAAAACGCAATCTCAATGGTTATGCTCATCTCTCCACGATGCACGTCGAAGCTCTCTGCATCTGGCCTTGAAAAACCTCATTTGAGCAGCTAGGCTAAACGCTGCTGCAGGACACACTCGTCTTGGTCCGGTATCATGCATACTTCGGCACTGCTCTGAGCTTGGCAACCTCGCTCTTGCACAAACCAGGTCTCTGAGGTGCATACCGCGCTTGCATTCCTCCGGAGATGGTCATTGTCAACTTTTGCACTCTTTGTTTTTCCATCACGTATTTATTTGATATCGCCTAGTTAGACAAAGCATTCGGCCCTCTTACAGCGGTGTAAGATACCAATTAAATTTCCCGATTTCTTCACTTGTTTTCGTGCGATCCCCTATTGGATGCCACTCTCCACCTTTCATTTCTGCGCCCTGTATCTTTGCCATAGCTTGCGAGATCTGGCTCTTCAAATATCGCAGTACGAACTTGAGGGTACCGAGGATCGCCATATGAACAGCCTCTCGGTTTAATGCCACCAGAACTCATAATGGTTGTAGATTAAATCTAAGACTGGCGGGAAATCTTAATCGCTTCGCAAAGTTCTATATGTATCATTAGTTCTCATCCTCAATTTGTCTCTCTTCCCCCACAGGTGCTTTTCTAGCTGGCTCGGAAGCTTCCGCACAGATATGAACTTAAGTATGTACTTGTACTAAAGTACATGTACAAGTACATGTACATGTTAATGTACTCTACACAAGTAGCCAGGGTTGAAATTTGCAATGTGTGCCCAGAAGAGGCTTCGCCCTTTCTATTCATTTTCCATTTTAATTATTAATCGTTTTTGCGTCCAGTTTGAAATTGTTGTTTAGATCTCGACGCCCGAACTCTCGAGTTACTCTCCAACCAGCACCCCCCGCCTCCTTACAAAAATTTCGGAGCATTTCATTGATCTATCTTCTCGGCGTCAGGCAGCATACTCAAAAAGGGTTATAATAGTGTACAGAAGCGCCGCGTTATCCAAAAAAGAAAATCCCCCTTCACAACATCAGCCTCGAACGCATTTGTTCCTTTCAACCCCCTCCCCTTGCTCGGTCCTACGAAAGGAGAACATGTCATCCCCGCACCCTCACAGTTTAAGCGGGCGAATAGGTTGTACACAGATCATCGTCACCACGCGATCAACTATGTTGGTGCTGGCAGAGTATGCAGAAGGCAAGGGGCTCTGAATATCCGCGCAAAATTCGCAGAAAAAATCAGGCCCATGAGAAGATCCTTTATAACGTATATTGTCGGCGAACGGAATCATAACCTTCTTCGTGAAAAGTACGAGGAGATGGGCTCCCTCGTGCTTTTCCCCTCGGGAGCAAAGTTTGAGTTTAATCCCAAAATTTCCCCAATCGCAGTTTTGCTCTCTCTCTCGATTGAGGTTGCAATCGTTACAATGCGGCTATCGAAATTCAATGGGTAGAGAGAGCTTGAAGTGCTCTGCTTTAACTCTTTTCTGCAAGAAATTGGCGCAGGGCTGAGGAAAGAGGAATATGTACATGTACATGTACATGAGATAGTGGAGTATATCCGATAATCGTGAGACATTGATGTATCATCTGCAGCTACGGATACAGAGTGCATAACATGGACAATTTCTCGTGTCCCGAGGGGTACTGTCCCTAATGGGCCCACTAAGGTTGGAAGGGGAGAGGAGTAGGAGGAAGAAGGGGGAGGGGTGTTCGTGGTGGAGAGAAAGTGCTGATACGCTGCCAGCGGAATGGTGTAAGAAAGTTGACCCTATGCGTTTGTTATAGCTCAGGACGGTTCGAAGCTGGCTATATCAAGGGGGGGTGTTCCTCGGTCCTCGTGGATTTCCGCTCCTTATTGCAGGGTCTGCTCTTGTGCTCCTTCGCTGGTAGCCGTCCCTTCCTTCTTCGTATTTACATCTACTCACTCTTGCTTCCTCTCGCCTGCGTACTCCGAAAGCGGTTTCCTCTTTTCACAATCGTTTAGTACTATTTGTGCTTTTCGCAACCACGTTCACATCTGCTCGGCAGGCTACCCTTCAGTTGTTCCGCTGTTTATCCCTCATATATCTTTTATCCCCACGACTATACATATCACGCAAAACTGTCGAAAAAACAATGACTGCTCAAGTGAACTCTCCCAAAGCTCTTCCGTAAGTCTTCCCGCTGCATGCTCGGAAAACTAGCGGAAAATTAATTTTGCACAGACCTCTCAGTTCCCTGATGCGGGATGCTATGCATCCAAGGCCGGTTTTCTTTGAACCTAGCCACACAGAAGTTTCAAGGCCTTCTTCAACGCCTACCCACCATGGGTTAGGATTCTTAGGTATTCCAATGACAGCAGCCCACTCATCGCTCGTCGAAACATCGGGTTTCTCGGACATGGAAAGTCCGATATCTCCACGAACTGCCCGAATTCCTTCCTTTTCAGAATCGATATCACAATTGACAACCTACCTCACGCCTAGCGATCACGGCCCAGCTACTCCTGTCTCAGAGCAAGAGGGTATCAGCTCCTGCTCTTCCTTACCCAAGGGACGAGATAGAGGACCTATGGCTTCTGGGATCAGTTCTATGTATCGGGTTTCCAAAGTTTACCGCCCGGTGGATCCAACTGAAGAGAAAATTTCCAAAACGGAACGAAGAAGACGAAATCACCTCAACTCGGAGAAGAAACGGCGAGAAAGTATCAAAAGTGGAATGAAATCCCTTTTCGATCTTGTGCCTACATGCAAAGACGCACAAGAATCGAAAGCAAATATTCTGAAGAAAGCTAGGGATTATATTTTGGAGCTTAATGACAGCCTAGGTACTTACCAAATGGAACTCAAGCGTCTTCAACAAGAAAACGAAGAATTGCGTAGAATCATTGGCCATCCTCAAGATTTTTACGTCGCTCGACACTCTTACGCTTGCCGTCTCTGAACTTGGGCCTTCGCATTTCATTTGTAAAGAAATTGTTGTATTCATTCCTTCTTTATATCTTTATTTTATTTTTATATACCTTTCTCTGCTTATGCAGGCTGTATCATATTTTTTTTTTTTTTTTTTCCTTTTCCTTTTCCTTTTCCTGTGGAAAGGGGGGGGTGGGGGAGGGGAGGGGGAGGTTGTGGGAAATTACAGACTGAGTTGGAGCTGTGAACCTGAGGCGGAGATTAGTAGATGCCTGTGAAAAGTGAACGTGTTGTGGACGGCTGGGGGGAGGGGGAGTACTTATGTAATTGTGGAGTAAGGGTGTCACTTTGTGGGAGATTCCAGGAGAGGAGTGGAAATGGTTTGTTTCCTAAGCAGAAGAAAAGAAGGCTGTCGAGTGGCTCTTAGTTAATCTCGGTAAAAGTTGATGCGCGGATCTGAACCTTGGGTTGCAATAAACAGTAATCCCGCTGGAATCCCGGAAGTTGTTGTTTAGAGTATATATATACGTACGTTAACTAATACATTTAGTTGGCGCTCCCCCGGCTGTCGCGAATAAGCATATATTTATGTTAACTATTCCTCTAGTTCAAAACATGAGATTTGGCACCACCGACTAAAGCCGGAGATTGAAAAGCTTTAAGGCATTGTTTTGAATACCGCAGCGATGCTTGAAAGTGAAGCACGGTTTTTTTTTTTTTTTTTTTTTTTTTTTTTCCTTTCCTTCTTTCTTTCCTTTTTCGCCCTCCTTTTTCCTTTTCTTTTTCCCCTGTTCTAATCAAATACTCCAAAATACTACCTCGCGTTGACAGCCCTGGACTCTTTTCATGCTTCTTTTCCATCATTTTCTCCGCTTACCTTCACAGCATACCAGAACCAACTATGTGTTTGCAAGCCCGGCTTCTTTATCTTATTTTTATTTTTATTTATTTTTTTAGACCAAAGGATGCGGATATATCATCTGGAGGCGAAGAAAAAGATACTCATAATTGTCATTGGGCGGCCATCTTGGAGTTATTGAGGTACATGTTTTTATTTTCAATTCTTTTATGCCTAACCGGTTTTTTGGTACGTAATGGTGATCTTCCATAATGAATACCCATAATAATGGAAACTTGTTGGAAATAGGTACAAATTTAGGCGACGATTTTTTCTTCCTTTCTTTTATGCTTTCCCCTCTTTGTTTTTTTTTTGTTTTTTTTTTATACCTCTCCCTTTGTGGCAAGTTATAGCGATACAATTCTCATGTATTGGCAGTGTGTTTGATTCCTCTAGTTGAGTCAAAGCTGGAATTTGGCACCAACATTGAACTATCTTGCATACCACTTGAAAATTATGCGTAATATATTTTGTAATCTGACCAGTCCATGGAATTCTGAAAGGGCGAACGGAGAGAGCCTTAGGGAAAGAAAGAGGAAACCACAGCACCCATTAATCATTGAACAACTAATAATGCGCGTATTTTCCCCAACAGGGTGACAATCAACGGCGACCGAGGCGAAAATCTGACCTACAATTGTCTCTGTTTACATTAATGGGTATATATGTGTATACGGGCCGTGCACGCACATTGGAATTGAATGAGACTAGAGGAGCAATGAAAAGCTGGACACATGTTTTGGATACAGTTCTGTATGTATGTACTTACATACATGTAATGTAACGTACCTGTATATATACGAACTAATGCTCGTGCCTTTGCCGAAAGCAAAGCGGAAACACATACACGGTTATTCCAAGTACTACTATCTGGTGCTAGTGGGTGATTCGCAGCTGTGGCTTCTTGGGTTGGGGTTGTATTCTACTTGATGTCTTGGCCCGTCTGCCAATTTATCTGGATCAACTTCATTCACATTGCAGACATGTATGCACATGCACAGTGAATGTTAGATTTGTGTTGGCTTACTTTTCATTGCCCCCAACAATTCTAGAAAAGGGTTATTCGGAGCCCACTTTGCGTGTACCCAGGCTCTGATTGTAACCGGAACAATATTTTGCTGCCGCCATAGTCGCCCCGTTATTGGGAGGAGATTCTCCCCGGCAGGTGAAGTGCAAGTAGAGTACTCTACATGTATCGTACTCCCCACGTGCACCCTGCACAAGCACATTCACATCGGTATGACTGAAAATTGACATTGCATTGTAACATCCGGACGGGAAGTTAAAAAGTGAGAACGCCATTGTTTCAAGTTGGGATCGAGTTAGTCATTTAATGTGGAGATTTCGCATCTGGGGTTACTCTGTTCTTGGACCAGCTAGCGAATACCGATCTCGAGACCACATAACCACAGATATTTCTCCACGGGTAACTTCCGTGTTTTAAACAGATTCTATGGCAAAAACAATGCATGCTTTATGCGAGGTTACACCATGATGTGCATGCACGTGTGCGTTACTCAAACCGACCGCCATCTACAACAGCCTGGGCATTGGTAGCAACGGCGAGTGATAGCCGATGATCCATAAGGTACATTATTGTATTCCTTTAACGTGTTGTACATTTCCAGATGACACATAATTATAGAGATTTGGGCTGACAGGATTCCGAAAGCATATACTTCAGCTTCCGTGCTTTGAATTGATGGGGAACTTTTGACAGCGGCGACCTACGGGAATTCTCAAATATCCGGGAGGCTATTGGCTTTTGCCGATATCTCAATAAAATTGATAATTGTTCTTGGTGTACATGCTGGAGCTGAATGACTCTACACTAAAGTCATATTTGCACACTAATGGCCACAGTGATATGTTCTACGTTTACGTGGGTGGCATAGATGACCATGGGTTAGCTTAGAACTCAGCTCAATCTTGCTTTTCTTTTTCTCCAACTTGAAATTTTTGTAGTTCTATTATTTTTTATGGTGGAAGGATAGTTTACGTTCGGCTGTATAAGTCCAAACTCCAACCCATTGATAGCGCCGTCATCACAGGGTCGAATACATATCGCGATGAATTTCGGAGAATAGTATGCTCTGCAGAATTCAGCGGGGTGTGCTGACTAAATGGAAGATACTTCAGGCGGTGCTGTTCGCAGCAGCTTCACTGAGCCGTGTGGACGGCACCGTCTGATATTGAAGGATACGAAAACTAAGAAGAGAAGATTGCTGATTTCCTTCCTAACTAGGAATCCCCTCTCTATATAGAAACCTTTCTGCATACAACGTAACGTAACCAACGAGCACAAGAGAGCAAACGCACCAAAGAGAAGAAAGCCAACAAAGGTACCAACGAGAAGCCACAAAGAAAAAAAAAAAAAAAAAAAAAAAAAAAAAAAAAAATATGCGCATAAGCTCTAATCCTCCAAAAGTGTATAAGTCTCTGTGTTTATACATATACCGTTGTGCCTTTCAATATATACTCGTATCTTTTTATTAGAAACTCGATTTCACAGATACGTGCTGAATTCTAGTGTAATCTAGGTGATAACAATGGCGAAAGTTATTTGTAGAATGCACTTTTAGCCTATTTCTTTTTTTATGAATGTGTTGCAGTGTGATTGGAAAGCAAAATTTAGTGAACTATGCATAGTTAGAAAAATCCACATGCATCAATAGAAAAATAAATCACAATAAAAATAATATTAAAAAAATAAAAATGAAAAACAGAAAAGTTAAGCTGGAATGATCTTGCTCATTGCTAGTAAGTCTATATATGCGCTTATACATGTACATATATTCTACATTTGCGCTACCTTTGTTATTTTCTTTTAGCAGAGGATGTTTTTTTTATTACGTCATAGCTAGGTAGCTGCACGCGAATGTTCTTAGTTGGTTCCCCTTCGGGGGTGTAGGAGAAAAAGAATAAAAATGAATAGCGCGTACGTATATTCTACATGTACAGTTAGTTCAGAAAGCCTTTGGTCGTTTTCTTGGCCATAGCGATAAGAATTCCCTCAAAACTATCTCCCATTTCATCAAGTTTAAGCAACCCCACTACCAATCCCAGAAGTGTGGTACTTCGTTGCATACCAGAGAAATTTATTCCAATAAAATAACTGAAAATTGTAATGTATTTTCTGTAAATATAAGTTTTTTCAATTACATATAAAATGACAAAAATTGCCATATTTTCAAGCTGCTTTGCACTTTTAAAGTACTTATCGATAACATCTTGTCAGGCTACAAAAAAAAAAAAAAAAAGTCAATTTTTTTTTTTTGTTTACTTCATGTGGATTGTTTCTAGGTACAACCTCCACATGCAACCTCCATAGTTAAGGTGTGAAAAAACCTCTTCTACCTCTACATAAAAAAGGAAAAGTAAAATCAACAAAATACTAAAAAAGAGAAAAAGTAAAGGAGAAAGAAAGGACCCTAAGTCTTAATTCCACTAGGGAGAGCCTAAGATCTAAGTAGCAAAGAAGAAAAATAGAGAGACACTAACAGAAAAGTAAAGAAGAAAGAAGAGTAGTAAGAAAGAGAAGTGAGAAAGGAAGAGAGATCAAAAGGAAGAGAAAAGAAAGTGAAGAGAGAAAGAAGAGATATAAAGAGACTATAATTCCTACACTTTGCATTAAACCTTAACTATAGCCAGTAATCTCCTAGTAGTACACTCAATCATAGAGGGGGGATATGTAGTTTTAGTTTAAGTAATAAAGGAGATAACCTTAATGATTGAGTCATTGTTCAACCATAGTTACTCAACTGTACATAGGTGCTAAGGAAGTATTTCTTTAGCTTTCACTATATAATCAGGGCAGTGAAAAATAGCATAGTCTAGGGTTTCTAGGTCTTTGTAGTAGTGAGAGGATAATAGAGCTAGTAAGTACAAGGACCTATAACCTACTAGGTAGGATTTTCCTACTTAGATTTAGAAGATATACATAGAGGTGAACCTTGGGAGCTTAAAGACATAATCCTCTTATAGAGAAGGGAGGGACTATACCTTAATATACTATATATAACCTTCTTTCTATTTCTAGAAGTACTCCCTAGCTATAGAAATAGAGAGTATTAGCTTGGTAACCTAGTTCTGTTTAGGAGTACCTTCTACTAGGAAAGTAGTATCCTTAAGATTCTTGAATTTAGACACTAGGTCATTAATTAGGAGGGCAGAGTTATCACTAACAGGGTTCTTCTAGTTCTATTTAATTTATTTGTAAGAGTATAGGACCTTGTATCTAGGGTCCTAAATAGGGACAGAGGAGGGGAATGATTTGTCAATTTATATAAATTAGTAAGAGAATTTATATAATTGAAACAATCTTATAGAGAGGTGATATTTTAAGTTACAAGAGAGTGTTTTTATATATATAATTTACTATATTTAAGTTATCTTTATGCTAGGAAAGAAAATACATAGTAAGTAAATGTACAGATAAAGATAAGATAAAACTACTATAATTTACCTGTATAAGTATGATGGATTACCCTATATAGAATGTAAAGGCTAGGTAAGAATACTTTAGGTATGCTTCTTAGGTATTACTGAGTGAACTCAGATATCTTAACCCTTGAAGACTCAACTAGAAAGATATTCTTCCTACAAGTTCAGGGTGAGGACTTCTTAGAGTAGAAGAGAGGAAAGTTGAATATATTCTTAAAGGCTCAAAGGTAAATTCAAAGGAGACTTAGTACCTATGTACTAAAGAGGGAAAAACAGAGGATAGCGAAGAGGGGGGGGTAATTTATTTTATTCTTATGACCTAAAGGGTCAAATAAAGAACATCCTCTTATAGCTAGTCAAAGCTATGAAGTACTAATAAAATATCTCCTCTGAAAACAGAAAAGTAGTGCAAAAGAGAGGATAGAGAAGGGGGGGGGGGGTAAATTATTTTATTTTATCTTTATGACCCTGAAGGGGTTATCTAAAAGAACCTCCTTATATAGCTAGTCTAAGCTATAAATGAGGTAAGAGAGGATAGAGAAGAGAGGGAGGGGGTAATTTATTTTTATTCTTATGACCTGAAGGGTTATCTAAAGAACATCCTCTTATAGCTAGTATAAGTTATAGAGTAATAAGAAACCATCTCCTCTGAAAAATAGAAAAGTAGTGCAACAAAATAACATGAATAAAAAAGGGTCTTTAGAGCTAAATACAAATTATTAAATAGCAGGGCACTCTCTGCCTCTAGAAAATCTAAACATCTAAAAAATGAGAAGAGGGAATTAAGAAAACAGATCTGGACATGGCTGATCCATCACCTACAGCTATACCTGTAAAAGGTTTCTAATCTAAAAAAGTTCTGAATAGCCTACATGATAAATATATACTAGGTGGAGGTAGGACAGGGTAAATGATAGGGGTCTAGTAGGCACAGAATGAACTGGTATAGCTACCTAGAATTTGTATAAGTACAAGCAGGTTAGGAGTCTAGTCCTTATCTTCAATATGTAATTTGCAATCTACTTTGTATTTTCTTCTAACCTGAACATTTTTTCTAGTTCTCTTGGTCTGGTGATGTAGGTACTCATTTACTGACTTCTGGCTATGCATTCGAGTATTATGTGATAGATCATTTTATAGTACCTATGGTAGTATGTGTAGAGGTGATCGTTATATCCCTATAGGGTACTTATTAAGAGGTGCGAATGGCATGATCTTATCTAGAAGATATGACTTGTGATTTCTATTGGGAGCTTAAAAATTTAGTTTTCCCTAAGGGTTATCTCCTCTAGTTCTTTAGATTTTTTAGTCATGAGCTTTTTCCACCTCTTAATCATCTGATCTTTAATTTACTTCTGTACTATTTAGACTGCATATAGTGACAGCATTGCTTCTCCTTCTCTAATAGTCCTGTAGAACCTTTCTCCTATCTACAAGTATAGGATAATATACCTAAGAGCTTTATCAAGGTAGGGTAGTAGTAAGCTTCCAGCCTTGTAGATGTTGGTTGCATTATATTACTGTACATACATGGTCATTAGTCTATTACCTGATGATGACCTTTTAAGTTTCATTTAGTGCATGTCTAGGCTATCCCTGTGGAGTGATAGGGGGTACATTTTAGGGATTACTAACACTATATGATGCTAAGGTTCTGTTATCATAGAGATCCTTATAGTGTATTTGTCTCTTATATATACGATCCATAATTCTGGGGGTAGTATTTTAGCCTATACCAGGACTTGGTATGTGTTGGTGCTCCAGTAGTGACCTATTATCTACCTTGCCATCCTTAGGAACTGTATTGTAAGTATCTATATTGTTGTTGGGACTAGGTCGTAGACTATTGCTCTATACATCATTTGTAGGATAAGAATTGCCATTACTAGTCTCCTTCAGTTATGTAGGCTAAGGCCCTTGTAGACCATGTTATCTCACTTGATGATGTAGAAGTACTTAACTGCTTATGCTATCTATACCTAGTAATGTCTATGCAGGGTGCACTTTGCTAATTTGAAGTAGCCAAGGTATTGTACCATTCTGCCTACTATTACTTCCATGCTATATATGTCTATAGGCTGGAATTTCTCTTCTAGAACTTTCTCATAGTGGGCCTCCCAATGTATTATATCTATTTTAGGAGGGGAAAACTTAACCTTTATTGGGGCAGCAGTCTATTTTAGCTTCTAGAATTGTTCCTTGAGTTTCACCTTATTATCTTTTTATGCCCTGGAGTAGACAGTAACAGTGAAATTATCTATAAATGATCCACAGTTCTAAGGTTCCTAGTACTTATAAAGTGGGGATATATAGATGATGAATAAGAGGGGTTATATAGGGGAGCCCTATGGGGTTTCTAACTATATAGGGTATAGGGTTTCCATAGCTCATAGGTATAGCATCTGTAGGGTTCTACTGCTCATGAAGGACAGGATATAGCTGACTAGGTATTCTAGTGTATTCTCTTCTTAAAGTTAGTTTCTGAGCTAAGACTATTCCATGTTATCAAAGGCCTTAAATATATCAAAAAATCCTTTTATGACCTTATACCCTGCCTTTTGCAAGCAGTAAACTTTATAGAAGAGTCTGTTAGTAGCATTGACTATTCCCCTTTGTTTGATTGCTCTATACTAGTACTTTGAAATCATTCCATTAGCTATGGTATACTTATATATGTAGTCATATAACTTTCTTGATGATTTTAGATAGGGTATTAAGGAGAGCTATTACATAGTAATACTTGACTGGCCTATATTCTTCTTTGTCTAGTTTGGTTATTAGTACTCCTAGTACTTCTTTGAGGTATATTGGGTGGTATCTATATCCTAGGATTTCATTCACCAGTCCTTTTAATATATGTAGGGTATCTTTTGCTACTTACTTCCAGACTATATATGGAATTGTGTCAGGTCCTACTGCCATATTTCTAGTGGTCTATAATACGACCATTATTTCTTCTACTATAACTTTTAGGATATTGATATAGAGCTTTAGCATAGGTAGTTTTAGCTGGGGTCACAGTAGAAAGAGTTGTTTTACTAGGGCTGATTTATACTATTTTGGGGTATAAGCATTAATGAGGGGTTTATGGTCTCTAGATAACCTCCGTCATAGCTTTCCATAGCTGCACACGGAGGTTCTTTTAGACGACCCCTAGCGGGGTCGTAAAGATAAAATAAAATGAATTTCCCCCCCCCCTGGTCTCTAGATATACATACTGGTAGGGACTTATAGTTCTACAGGTCTGTGTCACTAGCATTTTCTACCTAGGTATTCCAATAGGTATCTTTAGCCTATTGAATCCTCTAGAAGTACTTTTTTCATAATATATCATAGTTAACTTTAGAGGACTATCCACTTTTGTACTTTTAGGCTTCCCTTTTATAGATTTTACATTTAATAGCTAGTTCAGTATTCCACCATAGCTTAGAGTATTTGGTTACCCTTTTTGTTAGAACTATGTTGTATAGGACCTTGGCTATACTATGCACTTTATAGTATACCTATTCCTAGAAATTTCTAACTTCATCCTAGACAGTGCTAATGCTATCTAGGTAAGTATAGACTAGGTCCTTGTTGTCCTTATTATATGCTAGGAACATGTCCTACTTTGGGAGTAGTTATTCTTCTAGATCTTAGAGGAACATTTGGACTGAGATAGGGAAGTGGTTACTCCCTATACCTTCTCCTACCTCTAGTAGTGTGAGCCTGCTATACTTCTTAGTGCTTACAAAGATAAGATTAATAACCCTATCCTAGTACCCTGCTAGGTCTTCCTACATTGTTTCTCCTATGATATTAATGCAGATGTATATAGTATCTATCACCCTCTAAAGTAGCTATTCCCCTTAGTAGAGCTCTTACTATTAGTATGCTCTAAACAGGCTCTAGTCTAGATAGTATATGTTGAAGTCTCCTAGTATTACTCTATAGTTGTTGTATACATAGAATATTTTACCTACTATTTATTTTCATTCTATGCCCCTTAGGTACAGGTATGTAGCAATCTATGTAAAGGAAAATAATATTGTCTTAGACTTAAAATTCAGTGCTATAATGTATATGTCTTGAAGCCTGGGTATAGGGAAGAAAGAAAAATATTCAGATATCCACTTTTCCACATATACTACTACTCTATACTTCAGCTTTCTATCTCTTTTCCTCTGTAGTAGTACCATTACATTTCCTCTTACTTTTATTAGGTTTCTTTGTTATAGATATAGGTACTGAATTACAATAATGTGGTTTGGTTGTTTTTAGTTCTGCATATAGTTGATTATTATAGAATACTATATCTATAGTCTTCCTAGGTGCTACGATGTGCATAGGACCTAGTTCCAAGTCAATAAAATGGTTATATCAGAATATGTAAGCATCTCTTGCCTTGAGTTAAGTGATAGAACCATGTGATGAGTATTGTTACCACTAAGATCTGACTAAGTGAGGTAAGGCTTTGACAATATGACATATATGAGAATGGCTATACATGATCAATGATGAGGCTCCTCACCTTAATCTCATCATGATGTACTAATTGGTTACATTGTTAGGGGATATGACTTGAGGACTTCATCTCCAGAAAGTTAAGGATGGTCTTATTAATCTATAAAGATAATTTCTGATCATATATTAATCTTCTTCTAGGAAATTAAGAAAAGTTTATAAGGAATCTTGGTAGATTATTTCGATAAGGCTATTTCCTTTGTTTAACTCTTCAGTTATTCTTAGTCAGAATTGGGTATTTAAGAGGGAGTGGATAACCGAAGTGTTTTGTTTTCTTCTTCTTCTTACTAGCCTTTATCTTGAGTCTTGTACTATCCTTGAGCCTAAAGAATATACTTTGCTTCTCTTTACCAATAAATCTCTATCCTCTCTTGACTCTATGATAAACATAAAAAGTACAAGCTATTCTAACTTAGAAGTTAAGACATATAAGTTTACTTAGTAAAACCCTCTTGTGAAGATTCTTGTACTTATACTTGTATCTACATCCCTTACAAGTCTTCTATTACATTGATGAATACTTGTTTATTTCCTGTATAGGTGAATGTCAATAGTTTGAGGGTTTTTGTTATGCATAGGATGCTTTTGGTTATCCTAGTAGTCATCTCCTAGGTTACCACTTTTATTTCTTTGGTTGGTTCTATTCCCTCACTATATGCTTAGCCCTGCACTGCTGAACCATAACCTAAAAGTCATAGAATACCTTTTTCCTTGTTAGATAGTTAGGGAAGTTGGCAGTATAGGCACTTAAGTAGTTAATGCATTTTGCTATTTCTCAGATATAGTATTTCCCTAGCTTTTGTTCTCTGGTTTCTTATCCTAGGTGGGAGGTATACTCTTTTCTATCATATATATGTGGATAGTTTTTGGTTTCATGTGCTTCAGCATAGAGTACACACATTTACACTAGTTCTGTACATCCTGGCCTAGAATGTCCTAGTTTTCAGTACTTATTATAGTTCATATATGGGGTAGAGGAGTAGAGTAATTTAGTTCTACACTGCTGGTTATACGGCATTACTCCTTAGGGTTTGGTCAACTTCTTTATCTTGGTAGGATAAGCTTTAACGATGATAGAGTAGAAGGCTTTTTCTATTCTATCTTTTGGTTTAACTTGTCTGGTACTCACTACTTAGACTCCTATAGTGGATAGGAGTTAGAACATTTAAATCAATTTTATAATCCTACTCCTAATGAGGAGAAAGAGAAGAGGCTAAGCATTTGGAGAAGACAGCAGGATAGATCTATTCATACTTCTCACCTTTAGAGGTTAAGGAGATATAATACTATATAAAGAGCTTAGTAAATTCACTAACTAGAACTAGGGCTAGGATAGTCTAGTGGTATAGCTGTCCTGGTATTATTGTATAGTAATGTACAATATTATAGGTTCAAATCCTACTCATACTACTTATAAGATACTACAATTTCTTAGTCAGTTATAGGTTTACATAGTGTAAGTGAGGTTTCCCCAACTATACATAGTTCCATAATTACTAGTGATTCTATATAAGCAAATATTACCAATAATCATAGTAGCTATATAAAAGGGTTACCCTGATGGTGCTTAGTGAGTTCACTCCTATGTTATATGACTATGTCAAAGGCTATTGATTAAGTATGATGCCATATCCGTATATCAGTGATCAAGGGAGGACAAGATAGTTCACTAACTGGAGCTCTATTTATTATAGTGCACTAGTGATAGATAACTCCTTCATTAGCTAGGGTGTCTATTTACCTAAGTACCCTACCACTGATAGTATTAGTATTGGTATAGAAGTTATCATCCCTTAATAACTCAAATATAGAGGCTATCTGGATATAGGGTAATACAAGATAGTTCTTGCATTTAGTGGAGAAGAATCCTATGAGAAGAGCCTTATTATAGTTGACTTGTAGTTCATGCTCATGGAATAACTTAATAGGAAAGTATATGTCCATATCTAGAGGCATAGGACTACTATCGAAGTTAATAAGTTTATAATAGTTGACGACCTCTATCTGAAGTTTTAGAATATAGTACCACTCCTAATAACAGCAACTATTATAGGTAAAGACATTGATCACCTATAACCTTTTCTTCTTATAGGCAGGGAGTTAATCTAAAATGAGAGCACTAGTAGCTCTATTTCCCAGCTACCTGTAGCTATGATCACATGTACTTATGGACCTACAATTGTGTGTGTTTTCTAGTGAAGTGTTACTAGAACTGTGATGCACCTGCCTTAGGTAGGGCCTTCTTTAGAAGAAAGAATAATTAACATATTAGTAGCAGTGATTATGATCCCTAATCTCTCTAGGGAATATTATAGCTAGAGGTCACTATATATCAGTCTGCAAGGAGGTTTGTGAAGAAAATGGAGGAGCTAGAAATGTATGTATCAATGGATACAAGAAGGTGCAAACAAGTAAAGAATAGTAGTCTGCTATATAGCCAGTACATTTTAACCTAGAACAGGTTAGGGCAAGGATAGTCTAGTAGTATACTTATCCTAGTATTATTATATGGTAATATATAATATCATAGGTTCAAATCTTGCTCATGCTACTCCTAATATACTATGATTTCTTGCTTGGTCTAGGGTTTTGTAGCATAAGCAAATTTTCCATAACCATGCATAGTTGCCTTATTACTGGTTCAGTCTATATAAGTGAAAATAACTAATAACCTCCAAAGCTATATGAAGGGTTACCCTGACAGTGGTTAACAAGTTCACTCCTGTATTACATGACTATATCATATACTCTTAATTGAGTGTGATGCCCTATCCATACATTAGTGACCTTAGGGAAGTTTATATAGTAACCCAGAATAGGTCCTCCTCAGATAGAACCTTTAAGAAAGAAGAAAATACAAAACCTCTAGTTAATACTACATAAAAAGAAATACATGAGGGGTATGACAGTTATAAGACATGAGGTTATAACTTTATAACTTATAAGTATTATTAATTTCAGTAACCTCTATAGTAGTAGGCCTACCTACTAAGAATAGAATAATGGTTCTGAACACTAGGTATTTATAAGAAAAACTTAAGCAAATTTTAATTCAATAGAACTTAAAGGAAATTTCACAACATGCTTCTTAATCTAGTTTTAAAAGGAAATAACAGGGACTTAAAGGAGAAATAAAAGAAAAATAGAGGAGGTGGTATAGGATGCTATAGGGAAAGGGAATATATATTATAGGGATATCATCCATATCCTTCTAGTTATCTATGATGTTAACCACCCTAGCTATAGTAGAGGTCTTTGGCTACTTTAATGAGGAAGAGTTCCTATTATCTTCTACTTTACTCTTAGAAGAGGATATGATCTTGATAGAAGAGATAGAGAACTTTTAGGTTAAGTAATAGTCCTTTACACTATAGTACTTAGACAAGCAGTATAGCTAGGCTCTGTTCTTCTTAGCCTACTCCTTTTCTTCCTCAGTGAGCTAGGGAAGCTTCCCTTTATCCTAGGAAGAGGACTGTAAGGGATGCTTATCCAAGGTATATTTCTTGGAAGGTGCTAACTACCAGGCCTGTTTAGGGGCTGACTATCCCTTTTAGGACTCCTTGATAGCTACCTAATTATCCTCTATAGTAAGATTAACCTAAGTAGGTTTGCTAAGCTACATCTTCAAGTCTGTCTTATTAGAAGTTTAAGCTACTATCACTATTCTCAGGTCCTTCTTAAGACCCCTCTCTACCTATATATACAAGTTATTTAGGCTATATTAGGCTACTTAGTTTAGGGCTTCTATATAGGTAATATAGAAGAGGATCCCCTTTTACTAGTTTGCTAAGATCAAATAGTAGATGGTGGTAAGCTTAGTGGTGAAGGCTCCAAAGTAAACCTCTACTACATCAGTGAAATTGTCCTATATAGTGTTAGCCTATGTCTATTAGCAGGTATTTCCATCCTACTAGGTTACTGCTATACCCATTATATATGTTATGAACACCGGTAGTGGTCAGCGTCAAGGTACCTAGATGATGTGCTATGATGGAGGTTAAACTTAACTTGTTAACATGTGAGTATGCCATCTCTACGGTTCACTATTGTGTTAAGTACTCTGGAGACGATCCTCTATCACATGACCTCGTAGCATGGAATAGTATAGTGTGGCTTTACCGTTAGCCCTAACTAGGCGTAGGAAGTCAGCCCTATAGTTACTACATGATCGGCTATTGGCATGATGTGACATTGGTCTACTTAGCCATGAGGTCATGATCGGGCGATCAGACTCGTATTGTGAGAGACTATCATAAATCGGAACTAAGGCCCAAGAAGGTGATAGGTGATCATAGTCGAATTAGGTATTAATCGTGTCCTATCTATTCTGGACTGTTCTACAGGTTTCGGCAATTAGGAATCAGGAGATGGTCTAGAATGGGGGATAGTTCTTTGTGTTTCTATTTCCTTCGTCATCTCTTCATCAGCTTAGGTGAAGGAGGAATATATAAGCACGTGGTTCTTCTTATCTTGTTGTCTTTCCTTCCTTCCTTCTTTAGCATATAGCTTCTTGTCTTCTCTGCGATCACCATTGTGAAAGCCTTTGAGTTATCTTCGAGCCTTAAAGAATATATTCGTCCTTTCTTAGCTTTAACATCTGAAGTCCACCCATTTATCATAGGAAAGATATCTTCCAGTTGAGCTTTTATTTAGCTGAGATATCTGAGTTCACTCAGTAGTGTTTGTGAAGCATGCCTGAGGTATCTTTACCGAGTCATATACAAACTATATAGGGTAATCCATCACAATATAGGTAGAGGCAAACCTAGTCTTGATCCAGTCTTAGGGGTAGGTGTATAACTAGAGGGTAAAGTAGTTCTTATACTAGTTAATGAACTTCTAAATGTCCTCTTCCTTCCTAGAGAACTTCTCTAGATCAGCTAGCTTATAACCCTTGAATGTAGATATTATAGGTGCTAGAGTACCTTGCAATGGTGGAGGTACTAGTAAGGCTACAGATTACTGAAGTACCCACTATACTATCTAGATAATATCACTCTCCTAAAGGGGATAAGGAGAGGTTTTACAGGGAGGAGGTGTGAATGAGGTAAAGGAGGTAGGACCCCTACCCCTAGATGACCCTATAATGGCAGAGTAGGAAGGGTCTTATAGTAGTAGAGGAATAGGAGAAGGAGGTCTTGGGGCCTCAAAGGAGGGTATAGGGGTATGAGGTCTAGCTGGTGTACCCCTAGAGTAGAGACTCTCAACATCCCTTACCTTGTCATTATCATCTTCCCTAGCCCTGGATAAGATAGGTGAATCTATCAACCTAAACTTATCCTTGTATAAAAGGTACCTCTCCTTTTGAAACTTGACATAAGCATTTTTATCTTAGTAACATCATCCTTTGAGAGGGAAGAATAAGTAGAGAGTTATTCTATCTTAGCCTTCTACCTAAGGATTTCTTCCTTAGTTCTTCATAACTTAGCCTAGAGAGCTACTTCTTTCTTCTCTAGGACTTTAACTCTAGCCTTTACAGTGGTAAGCTTATTTATAAGAGCAGAGATCTACTTACTGAGGGAGGCTAGAAGTTAAGGGCCTGGTCAGTAAGCTTCTTCCTCATCTTAGCAACCTACTAGTTAAGGTGCTTAACTACCTACTAGTGAGAAAGGTTTATTTACAAGATAAACTCAGCCTCCCTTTAGGTATAAAATACCCCCTCCTACTAGATCTGCTCAGTTATATATAGAAGATTTATCATTATAGGGGGAAAAGCTATGGATATCTTTATAAGAGGCTTGTTGAGAGTTCAGTAGAGGGTAATAGTAGTATAGATGATAGAGGCTATATTATCCCTCTATTTGTGGAACTCCTCTTTAAGATGTTATAAACCTATTTAAAGGGCTCATCCCATAGGAACCTATATGCATCCTGAAGGGCCTTCATCGTACATTATAATTATACAATGATAACCTTCTAGTACTTATTTGTATAGGTGAGTTCTATTGATGTGAGGGTAATTATTAACTCCTTATATATCAATACATTGCTGGCTGCTGAAAAAGTGGTTTAGACTTAGGCAGAAGGGTTAGTGAGCTCTTCACCCATAATGAGAGTGAGAGAAGATGTACTAGGTATCAGGATATTAAAGGATAAAGAGTCTGCTCTTTTCAAAGAATACAGTGTAACAGATTACCTTACATAGAATGTAAAGGCTTAGTAAGAATACTTTAGGTATGCTTCTCAAGTATTACTAAGTAAACTTAGATATTTTAACTCTTGAAGACTTAACTAGAAAGATATTCTTCCTATAGGTTCAGGGTGAGGACTTCTTAGAGTAGAAGAGAGGAAAGACAAATATATTCTTTAAGGCTCAAAGGTAGACTTAAATGAGACTTAGTAGCTATATGTAAAAGAGGGAAGAAGAGAGGATAGAGAAAGGTAAGGAGGGGGGGGTAGGGGGGGAGGAGTTTTATAGTAGAAGGCGAATGGCTAGGGGAATAATTTATTATATGGTAGTTAGAGAGGGGGGCTGAATTTTAATTTTTATTACTAATACCTTAACCTAGGTAAGTTATTCCTAAATAGAAAGAAACTTAAGGTTAAGGTTAGTAAATATACTAAGGAGTATATATATAATAGTAGTGCTATTAGTAGCCACTTGTTAGCTATTAGATATTGATTTAGAATTGTATACATTGATTGTACACTAGGTATAATTATTGCTTCCAATGAGAGTAGAAAATTGCTTAAAGCTACTAAAGATAAGAGGGAGGTAGGGAACTTCTAGGGGAGTGAAATAGGACTCTCTATTATTCTCTAAAGTTATCATATCTAGATTCATAGCTGTTTCCTCTTAGGGAACTTAGAAGTGGTGAATACTAGGAGAGAGGAAAGGGTTATGGCATAGATAGAGATGTTCTATCTAGGGAATATAGAGGGGAGCTTAGCCTAGAACTCCTCTACATTAAAGGGCCTTCTAGTGATATATTTTAGGGTATAGTTCTGAAGGTGTCCTAGTAGAATAACTATGTTATTCCTAGTCCTAATAGCATAGACAGAAGGAGGGCACTAATAGATTATGGTAGTAGGATAGGGGGTAGGAGTAGATATTGCAACCTTATTATATAAGGGTAGAGATAGGTAACTAAGAGGTATTAAGGTAGGAGTACAGGACTAATACTAGAACACAATATGGTACTAATGATAGGGAAGGAAAAGTTAGCTAAAAGGAAGGTATTAACTCCTTATTCTAGTGTCTAATGAAGTCTATCTGAGTTCCTAAAAAGAATGCCTTGATTTTAAATGAAAACTTTTTACAAGATACATAAGAGGTACTTATGAAGCCAGAAATAAAGAAGTTTAGAGTTGTAATAGTAAAAATGTATAGGTTAGAGTAAGTTATAGAGTAGAGCATTGTGTATTAGATTATGATATATCTGCATGTAGTATATATATATGACCCTAGTAGGAAATATTGGTAATATTTAGTTACTATTGCTATATATGGTAATGTCTCTAGTGTATGAGAGATTTATATTCATAATTAAATATTAGGATTCTTAGTGAATAGATCATGATGACTTAGTTTTAGAGTTTACTTAACCTATTACAAGTTTAAAAGTTATTATTTAAATTGAGGTTAATTATCTTAAGCTTCTAAATTGTGATAGCAAATATAAGTTTCTTAGATCTATATTAAGTTAATAAATTCAAGTTAAGGGAGATAGCTATATCTTTATACATTATGTAATAAGTCTCTTTCCTAGAATGAAAGATATATTTAAAAAAAAAAAGAAAAGAAAAGAAAAGGAGAATCTACTTATAGAGTATAAAGAAAAACATGATGAGTATATTAAGTGGTATTATCTAAATACTAATTCAAGTTAGGCTTACAATATTAATCGATTACTTAACTAGTATAATAAATTTAGAGGATATTTATAAATGATCATCATGTAGAGCTTCTACCTAATTGGATATAACAATTGTCAGCTAGAGGAACTGAAAACCTGTTCTACTTATTATCAAGCTTGCTATAGGGGCTTAATTTATATTACTTTCCTGCTTCAACTTACCCTTTACACTAACTTAACCTCTAACTCACTGGCTATAACTACTTCCTTTAGTCAGGATACACAAAATTGGTAGGCCCTACTATAATTTCATAGAAATTATTAAAATATAAACAATTTATATGTATATTATTATGGATGGAAGTAGGATATACTAACCGTAACTTCTTGCGAAGGTAGAGATATCAGATATTCATGCACGTTGGACCTCAGTAAACCACCTAGTTACAAAAAGCAACAGGCATGTCATCACAGTTGTAGTAGCGAGAGCTTACCAACCTAGTAAGCTTATCTGCTTTCTTCTAACGAGGTAGATGCTGGAGAAAGGAGCAGACTCAAGCTGTAGTAACTGGTTTGCCATAACCGACAACGAGGACAACAAACTACCGGTTACTACTATTGTAACCATCAGGCATATTAGCCCGTTTTGCCAATAGCTGTAAAATAGATGGCTGGGGAACATCTTGCATTTCCAAATGGCCATGAATCGGCAAGTTCTTTTCTGGGCTGCAAGAACTGTCATAAAAAGCCGCGAAACCACGTGGGAATTGAAAAGCGGATCCCGAAAGTTTATATATTTCGCCTTTTATACTGTCGGAGGAGGCACCGCATGCAAAATAACCATCAAGTGTACTTTTCGATGTAATATATTCTGTAAAAGGATGTAATAGGATAATGGAGCATGTATGGCCTACAAGTATTGCTCATTCGGTGCAACCGGACGTGTCCATGTCTTGTGCATGGGGGTAGACGCTGTCTTCAGTCTTTGTTTTTTCAAATACAATGCCAGTAGCAAGTTCAAAACAAGACTTACTTGTGTGTTATGTATGCCTATCTTTACACTGTGGTGGAAGGGGGGAGGGTGGTTCTCAAAAACGTTCCTGGTGAGTGTAAATGCGAAAACTATTTGAGCAACCATTATCCGATAGTACCAAAAAGGTTAAAAGCCTATAGCAGAAGTTCTAAAATAGGTTTTGTAGTATGTATTATGCAAGGCAATTTTTTGAAATTTCTCATCAGTATCATCAGTCTTCCAAATCATAATACATCACTCGTTACACGCGCTGTATCTTACCGTCAAGGAAAGGGAAGACCGCAGGAAACACGATTATGCTATCCTTTAATAAACCACTTATCCGAGACTCGGTAGGACAGTTTCGTTACCGTTCTCAAACACAGAAAAATCTAATACAAGGCAGCCTTTATTTTTCGAAACCAACGTAGGAGTACTCTGAACTTCCCTTTTTCTTTAGCAATAACTACACACCGGAGCCCGAGGCTAGAGTTTCATTTACACTCATGACTATTGCGTCTTAGAAAACTCCTATGTATCCAAATCAGCTTTATTATCATGGTCGACCTGTGTACGCGAACGCAGATTTATATACATGTAATTCCACCTTGGAAAGGGTAATTTTGTTGTAACTTTTCTATTTAAGCCATGACTAAGTGAATCACGAACCTTATGAAATTTGCCGGATCGAATTTCCCCTGAACTCCAAGTTGACTTTTACGAAAATTCGAGTGATGGCCCATGAACATAACACTCACAAAACCTGCTTAAGTATCCGTGTAAACTTCTCCCCACCCACATAGTGGATAACGCAAACAAGTAATTCGACTCGATGAGGAATATCAAGACTTGTGTGACGCGCGTTAATATTTCATTTTATTTCTTTAGAATCCCGCCAACGGAAGTATCCGAATGATAATTGATGAATTAAGACCACGTCCATTATTAAATAATTCTCGGAGATTTCGTGGTGGGCTAGTAAGACAGAAGGTCGGAGAAGTCAGGCTGCCAATTGTCTTGTGATACTCAGACCGTTGATAGGCCCCGATACCATGCGCGAATCACGGCGAATTGCAGCTCATTCCTCTTGCAAAGCAAGGACAACCTCACCGGAACATAGAACGGAAAATATGCGCCAATAAGCAGTTGCAAACCGCAAACTTTCTTAACTCAGCGAAGCACGTTGATCTACTAACATGAAACATGAGGAAAGCACCTTGCTCAAAAATATGAATAAAAAGCACAAAATGTGATTCACCAGGGATTCCCCTCGTTTAACAAACTCACGAGACACGGCGAATTGTAACACTGAAATTTTCAACCTCCAACTTAATGTTTGAACCTAAATGTCTTTTTTTTACAATGTATAACTCCGCATTCGCGTCACTGGTCCAAATAACTCCAGCGTATGAACATGAACGCAGATATGAAGGCAGATATTTAGCCTCCCTACACCACTTATGCATTAACTACAGCTTAACTCTTGTCCTTACCTCGTCTACTTTGCTCCGAGCAACACTGATGCCAGGCACAACCCAATCTCCACACGAACACTTCAGGCCCTGCCAGGCATAGCTGCCAACCTTTGAACTACACTTTGGGCATTCTAGTTTCCCCGAAACCTTGCCTTGTGACAGCTCCGGCTTCATCCACAGGAGGGGTTCCAAAAAGTGATGAGCACATTGCTGTTGCAGTGCTTGGAGGAAGAGAGATTGTGAAGGCTTAGGTATGTGGGAGGTCAAAGCTTTTGAGTTTGCGAGTGTGCATCTGCAGCGTAATTTTCAGATTAGGGCACCATCTTAGGAA